>JACGAQ010002047.1:0-46995 GCA_014119065.1 Orius insidiosus
ATGTCATTATTTTAAAGGTTGTCAACTTTGAATCGATACCAAAATCATTAAAATTAAGCCAGTAGTTTAGGACTATCCCGGATTAAGTGAAGTGATTCCAAACTTTTGCTCTCGAGTGTAGTATCCGTCCAAGATGATTTTTTTTTATCCTCATGTCTAGTTTTTTGGATGGGAATATTTTTTTTATTCATCATTTCATTCATTAAATATTCTTTTATTCATCTAAAACTGTCATTATTTTAAAGGTTCAACTGTCAACTTTAAATTGATACAAAAATCATAAATTAAGCCAGTAGTTCAGGAGCTATCCCGGATTAAGTGAAGGCGTTGATTCCTACTTTTTGCTCGCAGTGTAGTATCGTCCTAGTTATGATTTTTTTTTTTAATCCTCAATGTCTAGTTTTTGGAAGGGAATATGACCCTATTTTTATGGAAAAATTTTTTGCAGTATCTCGACTTCCCTGGGCATTTGTTACTTCCTGAGACCTTTAAATTTGCATTTTTATTTAAAATCTTACAAAAGGTTTTTTAAAAAGTTGTTGTGGTACCCCTGAAGGATTCTTCCTGGAATTTCATTTTTACCACTGGTTAGGACCAACTTAAGCAGTTCTTCCAGACAAATAAATCTTTTGATGGCATAAAATTATATGGTGGGGTTTTTTTTGTATTTAAGATTCAGAATTAATTTTTTGAACTTAATTTTCTTTATTATAGTTTTTAGGATTGCGGTTTTCCTGGTGATCCGTCATTGTGTAAAAAACCTGCGGTTTTCCATACTTGAGATTCTTCATTTAATAACAACCTTTTTTTAAAAAAAAAAAAAAATGGGGATAACAAGAAAAACGAGAGGGGAAAAACCTTTGTCGACTAAATAAACTCTGTTTACTCACGCTTCGAAATCGTGGAAATGGGAAGGGAAAATTTAAGGGGCTGACACACGAGAATCCGAACGGGACAAAGGACAATTTTAAATTTAAAAACGTCACTCAAGTTGAAATGTTGAAAATTTTCTCGTGGGGCTCATTGTCTTGTTCTGAGAGACGTTTACGAGGTGCAACATTCCTTCCTCACTTGTTTAAACAGCCATTAAAAAAGCGAGCAATTTCGATTTCATATTACAGTTCAGTTATCTAATGGCTTTTTAAACTTTTTCCCCCAGAATTTTATTTATTTTTTGAGAAATTTTGATCTAAACGGTGATTTTCAAGTTTTGCGGTATTTTGGACACCTGATGTAGGTCGTCCGTAAAATCGGAGGGGAAAAAAAAGAGAAGGAAATAAAGGAAAAGTAATCGAGGCCTATGCGGTCTGCCACATTCATTTCTTTTCACAATTCAGGCCTTTCGACGCCTTTTAACCCCATTCATTTGGAAACTTTCGGCTAAAAAACGCGAATCCCGGAAAGTCGAATCCAAATACTTTTTTACAATTTGCTCAGTTTTTTAAACGTTTTTTGGGGAAAATTGGCAAATTGCTGCCAGAAAAACATGGAAGTTCTTGCCAAAAGCCAGAAAAACAATGGAAGCTTCTTGGCCAAAAGAGCCAGAAAAACAATGGAAGATTCTTGCCAAAAGAGCCAGAAAAAGAAGCTTCTTGGCCAAAAGAGCCAGAAAAACAATGGAACTTCTTTGCCAAAAGAGGAAGCTTCTTGCCAAAAGAGCCAGAAAAACAATGGAAGCTTCTTGGCCAAAAGAGCCAGAAAAACAATGGAAGCTTCTTGGCCAAAAGAGCCAGAAAAACAAAGGAAGCTTCTTGGCAAAAGAGCCAGAAAAATGGAATTCTTAGCCAATGAAGCTTCTTGGCCAAAAGAGCCAGAAAAACAATGGAAGCTTCTTGGCCAAAAGAGCCAGAAAAACATGGAAGCTTCTTGGCCAAAAGAGCCAGAAAAACAATGGAGCTTCTTGGCCAAAAGAGCCAGAAAAATGGAAGCTTCTTGGCCAAAAAAGAGCCAGAAAAACAATGGAAGCTTCTTGGCCAAAAGAGCCAGAAAAACAATGGAACTTCTTTGCCAAAAGTTCTTGGCCAAAAGAGCCACAATGGAAGCTTCTTGGCCAAAAGAGCCAGAAAAACATGGAAGCTTCTTGGCCAAAAGAGCCAGAAAAACAATGGAAGCTTCTTGGCCAAAAGAGCCAGAAAAACAATGGAAGCTTCTTGGCCAAAAGAGCCAGAAAAACATGGAAGCTTCTTGGCCAAAAGAGCCAGAAAAACAATGGAAGCTTCTTGGCCAAAAGAGCAGAAAACTGCTTCTTGGCCAAAACAGGTGGCGAGATATTTTTTAAAATAATCATTCCTCAAATGACTTTTAGGTTATTCCTTTGTTGACGTTCACCCTGTCTCTCTGTAACCTAAAATTACTCTTTGTTGATTTTAGCGTTTTGTTTTCCAATCTGGCGAACTCCCTCTCGTGGAGGTGAACACTCGATTAACCTCGAAGCTCGTTAAACTGGATATTCGATTGCCTCTGATGTAAAATCAAACGGAGGGAGACCATATTTTCAGGCGAGATTATCAAAGTGTCTTCTCTCACCCCATAAACGTTTTTATTATCAAACGAATACGATTTTAACAGCCAAAACAAGTTCGGTTTTTTTTCCCATCGTATATTCCCCTTTAAACTTCCGATATCTTTTTCTCGATCAAAAGACCATCAACATAGCAACAACTAAAGATTTCATTATTTCCTAGTGTTTTTAACTCTTTTTTTGTCCGATCATATCGTTTTAGAAAGTTTTCTGGGTTATTTCATGGTAGTCATTAAATAACTAAACCGAACGGTTTACAACAATGCCCCTTTAGAACCGCTCTTTTTAATGATCCTTCTCCAAGCTGCTGAAAAGCAACCATTTTGCCTGATTTCAAAGGATCATCTCTATTTTTTTAGGACTCTGGGTGTTTTGCCAAAGTGCCTTTTATTTCTTGGCCAAAAGAGCCAGAAAAACGATGGAAGCTTCTTGGTCAAAAGAGCCAGAAAAAGAATGAAGCTCTTGGCCAAAAGAGCCAGAAAAACAATGGAAGCTTCTTGCCAAAAGTGCCAGAGTAACGATGGACGCTTCTTCGCCAAAAGAGCCAAAAAAAAATGGAAGCTTCTTTGCCAAAAGAGCCAGAAAAACGACGGAAGCTTCTTGGCCAAATGAGCCAAAAAACAATGGAAGCTTCTTGGTCAAAAGAGCCAGAAAAACAATGGAAGCTTCTTGCCAAAAGAGCCAGAAAACAATGGAAGCTTCTTGGCCAAAGAGCCAGAAAAACAATAAGCTTCTTGGCCAAATGAGCCAAAAAACAATGGAAGCTTCTTTGCCAAAAGAGCCAGAAAAACGACGGAAGCTTCTTGGCCAAAGAGCCAAAAAACAATGGAAGCTTCTTGGCAAAAGAGCCAGAAAAACAATGGAAGCTTCTTTGCCAAAAGAGCCAGAAAACAATGGAAGCTTCTTGGCCAAAGAGCCAGAAAAACAAGAAAGCTTCTTGCCAAAAGAGCCAGAAAAAAAATGGAAGCTTCTTGCCAAAAGAGCCAGAAAAACGACGGAAGCTTCTTGGCCAAATGAGCCAAAAAACAATGGAAGCTTCTTGGCCAAAAGAGCCAGAAAAACAATGGAAGCTTCTTGCCAAAAGCCAGAAAACAATGGAAGCTTCTTGGCCAAAGAGCCAGAAAAACATGGAAGCTTCTTGCCAAAAGAGCCAGAAAAAATGGAAGCTTCTTGGCAAAAGAGCCAGAAAAACGACGGAAGCTTCTTGGCCAAAGAGCCAAAAAAAACAATGGAAGCTTCTTGGCCAAAAGAGCCAGAAAAACAAGGAAGCTCTTGGCCAAAAGAGAGAAAAATGGAAGTTTCTAGGCCAAAGAGCCAGAAAAACAATGGAAGTTTCTTGGCCAAAAGAGCCAAGAAAACGCCCGAAAATCGATGAATTGGAAGCAGAAAACGATGGAACTTTCTTGGCCAAAAGAGTCAGGAAAAACGATGGAAGCTTATTGGCTAAAAGAGCCAGAAAAACAATAGAAGTTTCTTGGCCAAAAGAGCCAGAAAAACAATGGAAGCTTCTTGGCCAAAGGAGCCAGAAAAACAATAGAAGTTTCTTGGCCAAAAAAAAACCAGAAAAACATGGATGCTTGCTTTTTGGCCAAAAGAGCTAGAAAAACAAAGGAATCTTTTGGCCAAAAGAGCCAGAAAAACAATCAAATCTTCTTGGCGAAAATTGCCAAGAAAACTATGGAAGTTTTGGCCAAAAGAGCCAAGAAAACGCCCAAAATAGATAAATAGAATTTTTTTTTTTTTTTTTTTTTGCTTTTGTTTTTAACAGATTGCATGTTTAATACGATTTAATATAAATATAATTAAGGATATTTCAAAATTTGTGTCCGCGCGAAATAATTGATGTTTTGGTGAGTGGAATGACCGCCCTTGCCCGCGACCTTGCCTCCCGCCAATCCACTGACCACTTTCTCACACGAAAAAAAGGACTTTTTATTTGAATTTTTTAGTGAAATTAAATTTACATAATTTTTGTTTACAGATGAGGTTGTTGGTCGCGATCGTTTTGATAGCTGGAGCCCGTTCGGAGAGTACAGAATCGAAAGATAAACGGCAGGGTAAATCTTTGACGTATTTCCCAGATTCTTATCTGAGCGGATCGCCTGTCCTTATGAATGGAATAAGCGACGAATACGATTATGCGGATCAGAGTTATACTGAGGGAAATGACATCTCGAGCCGGGCACGTCCTGGACGTCCGAAGCCTGACTCACCCGTTTATTACATCCGCCTACCTCCGAGTCCATACATGCTAGTACCCGGCGTAGGATATGTAAGCCGACCGCCGACTCTCCGGCCGCCCCCTGTCGTACAACCGAGGCCTTCTCAATTTATAAATCTTCCCATCGAATTCATCTCCAACGGTAAACCCACTGGGTTTATTCGTATCCTCAAGATTCGCCGGTTGTCAACTTGAACAAAGGTCCTTACGTCTACAACGGCCGCCCATCCGACATCTTCCTCCTCAGAAATACCTACAACTCTCTTTACGAAGACGCCCTTCAAAATTTCTACCCTTAAAAATCAAAAATCAAAATTTAGTTTTAATCTTTGGAACAGTTTTTAAAAATGAATCACGCTACAACTGGGCCACACGGTCTCCGTTTTCCATATATCTCATTTTGACTCAAGAGCGGTCTATATAGGAAATCTTTTCCTTGAACCGTCCTATCAAGTTAGTTTCTTTTAATCCCAAAGGTAGCACTCACATTTCTCTGCCTTAAAATGAGTCTACATTAAAAAACAAACTGTTCCATCGAAACCTTTGCATTTTATTTTTTTCTCACCCTGTGACGTCATCGAGGTATAAAATCAATCAGGCTGTGGCCTTGTGATTTCATAAAGGTATACATATTTGTATATAGTCTAATTAATTTATTTTGTATAAAATGCCGTTTGTATATTTATTTATTTTAATGTAAATATGTCTAATAATTAAAATAAATGCTCATTTTTTGATTAGTTTTAATTATATTTGAGATAAAACAGTTATAATTGGCGAGTTATCCTCTATTTATTATGGAAAGAAGTACGATTATGCAAATAATGTAGGAATCGGTAAGTAGATCCATTTTGACGTTAGAATTTTAAATTCTTTTTTAAATAAGGAAGTTAATAGTAGTCTGGAGCTAGCCCCGATGGGAACTTCCCTAAAGAGAAGGAACAATATAGGAGGGGGGTAGTATTGAGGAGGGGAAGTATAACGATGGGGAAGTAAAGTACGGGTTTGAAGAGCTTCCAACGAAAACTTCCTTATAGAGAAGTGTCTATATAGGAGGGGGAAGTATAACGGAGGGGACGTAAAACGTAGGGGGAAGTATAACGGAGGGGAAGTTTAACGGAATGGGAAGTATATGGGAGGGGAAGTATAACGGAGTGGGATGTATATGGGAGGGGAAGTATAACGGAGTGGGATGTATATGGGAGGGGAAGTATAACGGAGTGGGATGTATGGGAGGGAAGTATAACGGAGTGGGAAGTATATGGGAGGGGAAGTATAACAGAGTGGGAAGTATATGGGAGGGGAAGTATATGGGAGGGAAGTATAACAGAGTGGGAAGTATATGGGAGGGGAAGTATAACAGAGTGGGAAGTATATGGGAGGGGAAGTATATGGGGGGGAAGTATAAAGGAGTGGGAAGTATATGGGAGGGGAAGTATAACGGAGTGGGATATGGGAGGGGAAGTATAACGGAGTGGGAAGTATATGGAGGGGAAGTATATGGGAGGGGAAGTATAACAGAGTGGGAAGTATATGGGAGGGGAAGTATAACGGAGTGGGATGTATGGGAGGGGAAGTATAACGGAGTGGAAGTATGGGAGGGGAAGTATAACGGAGTGGGAAGTATATGGTAGGGGAAGTATAACGGAGAGGAAGTATATGGGAGGGGAAGTATAACGGAGTGGGAAGTATATGGTAGGGGAAGTATAACGGAGAGGGAAGTGTATGGGAGGGGAAGTATAACGGAGTGGGAAGTGTATGGGAGGGGAATATATGGGAAGTACATGAAGTTTCACGGAAGGGGAAGTATAAGTGAGGGAAGTATAACGGAGGGGAAGTATAAGTGAGGGGAAGTATAACGGAGGGGAAGTATAATGGAACGAAAGTATAACGTAATTTTCTAAGTTTTTTTTTTTTTTTTTTTTTTTTTTTCGAAAAATTTCCCTAGTTTTTTTTTTTTTTGTCCAAAATTTAATTTTTGAAGTATCAAGGTAGAAATAATGGGCTTTTGGCCTAAGGATGTGCCTCTCGTAAGGGGTGGAAGTATGAAATTTCTCCCTACTAAAAAAAAGTTAAAACAAAAAAAAGTTTTTTTTTCACCGAAAATTCGTAAAAATTATAAGGAGTATTTCGTCGCGTTAGTTCTAACACCGGACAAGTCATTTTTTTATCAATTTGGAGTTAGGCATTGTTTCTGAAGGTAAATTTTGTGGTGGATAATTGATTATTAATCCGTATTTTGGCTCTCCTGAAACCTTGGAAAAATGACTTGTCCGGTGTTAGAATTAACACGACGATTTGGTGAAAATTTGGTGAAAATCGGACCAACGGTTCGGCCGCAGCGCAGTTTTTAAAATTTCAAACGTGAATATCTCCGCAATTTTTTCGAAATTCGAAAATCGCCCTCGTTACTTTCTTTTTCATTGAGAAACGAAGATTATGTGAAAACTGTACAAATCGGGTGAAAATTGTGGGCGTAAAGTGTTCCGAAAAAATGCTACGGCCGGCCGGCACCACAGACAAATTTGAGATCGGTATAGATCAATATTCGATTTGACCCCGGGGTCTGGAAGACCCTTCCCCAAAAACCCGACGTCGAGGGTATCACAAAAATGTTTTTTTGACATTGGGTCAAAATGACCTAAAAGTTTATCTTCTGTGACTCATTTTAAAATGAAAGGTAAAAAATTGTTAGAATAATTTAATCAAAGGGGACAACCGGAAGGGTTGACTTCCCCTTTTCCTTCATTCTTCAGGGGTGACTAACTCCTCCGAAATTCACATCATTCTTTGAATTCTGATGCAGTTGGATTTTCCCGCGGTAAACGCCAATTTCAAGGATAAATTCCTTTGAAATCAATAGGCGAAAATAACTATTATTTCCGAACTATAACTCCGGTTATAATAATCTTCAAGGGGTAAAAATAGTTGGGGAGAAAAAAAAAATTCCCTTTGTTTCTGAACGTCTGGATGTTAAAGATGCCTCATTATCTCCGTTCTTCTTTCGGTCGTTAGTCCTATAAAAGGGAACGTTTTCCAGACGGCATAAGTCAAGGATTTTTAGTGGACAGTCAGTCAATTACGTGCGCGGAAAACGTTCGGCGTTTTGTGAACACGGGTCGCCCTTTTATACGAACTATTCCAACCCACTAACAACCTATGTTAAACTAGCATAAACTCTTTTTCTCTGTTTCACTCTAATTGAGTTGGAAACGCCTTTTTTTACAGAGAAGACAGTGAAAATTAATAACATGTTTGTAATCTCGAGGCCAAAAAAAAATTTACTTTCTTTCCAAGAACTCATTTTTCTCGGGCATTAACATAAGAAAGTGTTGTAAAAAACTTTTGGGTGGAATAAAAAGAGAAAAATCAATAAGGATTTATGCTTTTAGCGAATAAGGCGGGATAATCCGCTTTTGAAAAGACTTTTATCAAGTAATCCTATTTGTATTTGTGGGAGAAGAAAGGGGAAATAGCCATCTTGTGATTCATCCAAACTGCGGCGAAAGAGCGACCCCGAGCTTAACTTGCTAGCGAAAAAAAGGATGGTTTGAAGAGCTTTGAACGAAAACTTCCTTATAGAGAAGTAACATATAGGAGGGGGAAGTACATGGGAGGGGGAAGAATAGGAGGGGGAAGTATAACGGAGGGTGAAGTATAATAGAACGAAAGTATAGCGAAGGGAGGGAAGTATAAAGGAGGGGAAGAATTTTTTATTTTTATTCGAAAAATTATCTTAGTTTTTTTTTTTTAATTTCCGAGTTTTTGTTTGTTTTTTGAAAAATTTTCTAAGTTTCTTTTTTCGAAAAATTTTCCGGGTTTCCTTTCCTTTTCTTTTTTTCCAGAAATTTTCCGGGTTTTCCCCTTTTTTTTGAAAAATTTTCCGAGTTTTTATTTTTGAAAAATTTTCTAAGTTTTTTTTATCCAAAAATTATCGGGTTTTCCTTTTTTTGAAAAATTTTTAAGTTCTTTTTTTCGAAAATTTTTTTAAGTGTCAAGGTTGAAATAATAGGCTCTTTAGCCTAGGGATGTGCCTCTCGTAATGGGTAGAAGTACGAAATTTTTCCCTACTAAAAAAAATTATAATTAAAAAGTGGCAATTTTTTTTACACCAAAAATTTGTCGAAAATATAAGGAGTAATTGGTGAAAATTTGGTGAAAATTGGATAAACGGTTCGGCCGTAGCGAATTTTTTAAAATTTCAAACAGACTTATCACCGTCATTTTATCGAAACTCAAAAACCTCCCTCGTTACATTCTTTTTCACCGGCTAGAGATATTTGTGTAAATATTTGGTGAAAATCGGATGAAAAATGTGGCCGTAAAGTGTTCCGGAAGGACGGCCGGCCGGAACCACAGACAATTTTGAGATCGGTGTAGATCCATATTCGAATATACCCTACGGGGTCAGGAAGACCCCTCCCCAAAAACCCGAAGTCGAGGGTATCACAATAACTTCTTTAAGGAATTTAAAATTACCTGGCTTAGGAAATTTGATGACATAAGGTTGGCAGCATGCTGTAAACTTGCTAGAAAACCGGCTTTATCTTCATCTAAGTAGGGTTGATCGATATGGCCTTCCTTCCGATATTTTATCCGATACGATATTTTGAAAAACCGATATATGGGAAGGAAAATATCGGAACCGACATATCGGAAGGAAAATATCGGATGAACCGATATCGGAAGGAAAATGTCGGATGTACCGATATATCGGAAGGAAAATGTCGGATGTACCGATATATCGGAAGGAAATGTCGGATGAACCGATATATCGGAAGGAAAATGTCGGATGAACCGATATCGGAAGGAAAATCGGATGAACCGATATATCGAAGGAAAATTTCGGATGAACCGATATATCGGAAGGAAAATATCGGATGAACCGATATATCGGAAGGAAAATATCGGATGAACCGATATATCGGAAGGAAAATATCGGATGAACCGATATATCGGAAGGAAAATATCGGATGAACCGATATATCGGAAGGAAAATCGGATGAACCGATATATCGGAAGGAAAATATCGGATGAACCGATATTCGGAAGGAAAATATCGGTACAAATATCACAAATATCGGAAGGAAAATATCGATATTCCGATATATCGGAATATCGCAACAACCTACATCTAAGAAAACTTTTATCCCGTTAGGTTGGCAACAATCTTGCACCTTGGATAAAACTTCAAGCATCTTTGAATTAAATTAAGTTTTTCATTTTATTACAATGTAAATACTACTCAGAATGAGACAACTTATTGAATAAGTTTTTTTTTATCGGATGATTCAAATTTTCAATCTAATTAATTTGCGCGAGGAAAGAGGGCGCATTAAGGGTTAATTAAGACGAGATAATGACATAATGAGAAGGCCTGTAAAATGTAAATCCCTCGATAAACAGACCAAAACGTATCTGGGATAAAATATCCGGAATTTTAATATTCCCCCTTTACGGGAGGACTTCATTAGGCCCTTTTTGTCTCCTTTATTCACCGCTATCGGGATTTATCCGACGTCCCATGACAATAAATGGTAAAATGAAGTCGTAAAATCGAATTTAGGAGAAAAACGGTGTTGGGTTTTTTAAACGGCATTATTATCGTTAATTATGTTTTATAGCTCGTATGACCATATCGTCCTCCAAAGTAGAGAACAGAAGGGACATAAAAATCATCTTTTTTTTAAAGAATTTAACAATTCAATTTTTCGAAGGTTCTAAAACGAAATTTTCGTTTAACTTCTTGAGAAAGTATTCAAAGAATTTAATTACAATAAAATAATGATTGGGTATTAAACGCCTTAAAACGTTTCTCAAGAAATTAAAATGGCAACATCCATGAAAATTTCCTAAGCCATAAAAGTGGCCAAAAAATATGTAAAAAAGTTCTCAAAATTATTTAATTACGAAGATAAAGTTTAGATCATTTGCGGTATTTCTCCTCTGAAATGGTACGATTTTAACTTCCATAAAGAAGATATTGTGATACCCTAGATGCCTGGTTTTTGGGGGAAAGTCTCCAGACCCGGGGGGATCAAATCGAATATTGATCTTTACCGATCTCAACTTTGTCTGTGGTCCGTAGTATATTTCCGGAACACTTTACGGCCTCAGTTTTCATCCGGTTTCTCCAAATTTTCACACAAATTTCTTTAGCCGGTGAAGAAGAATGTCACGAGGGCGATTTTTGAATTTTGAAAAAATGGCGGAGATATGGCGGTTTGAAATTTAAAAAATTCGCTGCGGCCGAACCGTTGGTCGATTTTCACCAAATTTTCACCAATTACTCCTAATATTTTTTAAGAATTTTTGGTGTAAAAAAATTGCCACTTTTTAATTATTATTTTTTTTTTTAGTAGAGAGAAATTTCATACTTCTACCCATTACGAGAGGCACATCCGTAGGCGAAAGAACCCATTATTTCTACCTGACACTTCAAAATTTAAAAAATCACAAATTAAAATAACTTCCTCAAGGATACAGGAGGAGGAAATTAAGTAGGAGAACTAAATTTTTGTAAAAGTGTGAAATAAATTTGGTGGGTATCGCAGTAAGTCTTGAGGAGTTAGAAATTTTAGGTATTTTTTGTTGTTCGTTTTCTGTTTTTTGAAAAAAAAAAAAAAAAATTAAGTACCTAATAAATCGCCATTTTATTTTCCGTTAAAAAAATTCTTGAGGAAGTTAAAAAAAAAAAAAAAAAAAATTATTTTGAAAATTTTATATCAAGGTAGAAATCAGTACGGTTAGCCAAAGAGAGGCCGCCCTCGAGCCGGCGAAGTGACTCACATTTCTGCCTAGAAAAATTATTAAGTAAAAAAATTTTGGAAAATTAAAATTTTAAAAACATGGAAAATTTTTAAATAATTCAAGGAATGTTTAGTGAAATTTGGTGAAGATCGGACCAACAGTACGCCCACAGCGCTCATTTAAATCTTTGAACAGTCATATCTCCGCCATTTTGAAAAATTTCGAAAAAAGCTCTCGTCATTTTCAAGATTTCTGTGAAAGGAAGCTTGTGTATAAATTTGGTGAAGATCGGATGAAAATTGCGGCCGTGAAGTGTTCCGGAAAAAGTGGCGACGGACGGCCGGACGGCCGGACGGCCGGCACCACAGACAAAGTCAGGATCGGCAAAGATCACTTATCAGATTTATCCTACGGGTCTGGAAGACCCTTTTCTAGTAACAGGGGGTCGGAGGGTATCACAGTAACTTCTTGAGGAAGTTAAAAAGAAACCCGGAAAATTAAAAAAAAAAAAAAAAACTCCGATCATTTGTCGAAAATAAACATCGATAAATTTTGAGACAAAAAAACTCGGAAAAAAAAATAAATAATAAGAAATTCGGAAAATTTTAAAAAAAAAAACCTAGAAAATTTTTCGAAAAAACAAACTTGGAAAATTTTTTGAAAAAAAAAAAAAAAAACTTGGAAAATTTTTGGAAAATAAAACACTCCCTTCCTTATACTTCCCCTTCCTTATACTTCCACTTCCTTATACTTCTCCTTCCTTATACTTCCCCTTCCTTATACTTCCACTTCCTTATACTTCCCCCTCCTTAATACTTTCCCTCCCTCCGTTATACTTTCGTTCCCTTATACTTCCCTCTCGGTTATACTTTCCCCTCCTATATTGTTACATCTCTTTAAGGAAGTTTTCGTTGGAAGGTCTTCAAACAAGTTTTTTTTGTTTTTTAGTAGGGAGAAATTTGATACTATGTATCCCGTTTGCGAGAGATGCATCCCTTGGGCAGAAAGTCCATTATATCTACCTTGATCCATAGAAAATGTTTTAATTTTCGAAAAAAAAAAAAAAAAAAAAAAAAAAAAAAAAAAAAAAACTTATACTTCCCCTCCTTTAGAGTATACTTCCGTCTCCGTTATACTCCCCCTCCCTTATACTCTGTTATACTTCCCCTGCGATATGCTTCCCCCTCCTATACGAGAGTCTTTACTTCAATTACTTATCGCTAATCCATTTATTAAAAAATTCCCCATTTTTGGCATTCAAAGTTTTCAAAGGGAAGTATTTATTTTGTAAATCTATTCCTAAAGATATTTTTTTGAAATATTTTGGGAATCTTCACTTTTTACGACACTGGTCAAATTTCGAAATTTTTATTTCAAAAAACAGTTTTTATTTGCTTTTAAATATTTATTTATTTTAAATGCTTTTAAATTCCCTTTTAAATATTTCTGGTGGGAAGACGTGCAAAATATTTGGCCCAGTATTTTTTTTTCCAAAAAACATTTTTTTTCAAGAATTTATGTGATCTAAGAGAATTAAAATGCTGGTTTTGTATAAAACGCGAGCACGTGGAAGCGTTTTTATTTATGCATTACACCTTGTAGACTATATAAGCCGTTCTCCGCTTACAAACAAGTTTATCTCCGCTCTGGCGGCTCATGATGGAAGAAATTACGGTCGAATCTTTTCCCATTTAAATCCCTTATGGTACAGGTTCATAAATAAAACCAGAAGAGATAAAAAGGAAAAAAAATTAATTGAGAAAAAAAAAGCTTAAAGATGAAAATCAAGGAAGCGGATCTTGGACCCCCTTCTAAGGCTTTCCCAGTTGACAAAACGGGCATCTGTCACTGGAATGTAACAGTATTACTTTTGTGTATGTACGAGTATAAAGTGCAGAATAACGGCATCTAACGTGACATGATACGTTCCATTCCGGCGAGCAAGTTTAACAAAAACAGTAGCTCCTTTTTGTTCCCTCCCAATTGGGAAAAACAAGCGCGGAGGACGGTTTTTCTCGGTATCTCAATAGTTACCTCCTGGCCAGAAATTATATAGGAGCGCTCGAGAAATTCGTTTATTTTCTTGTATTTTTTGTGAACCGCTAACCGGAGCTTATAATTATAAATTAAGTTAATATGTCGTGAAATAGTTACTCGTATTAATACATAATTTATACCTTAGGCATAGAATGCGGTTTGATTTAATATAAGCCGTAATTTTTAATTTGCAGATTTGAAAACATCCTGTTGATAGTTTTGGCCAAATACTTCCTTAATAAGTTGAAAAATAGGGTGGTCGAACGAGAAAATAGCCGAAACGAGTAAAAAAAAGGGGGGTTCTTAGTAGAGTGCCCTAAAATCCGGTGAAAAAAGGTTTTCCTGCTCGAAAAAACCAATTTTAAAAGTCTGAAAAAGAGCGAATCCTTAAATCTTGGTAAAAAAAAAAATGCTCTAAATTAGAGATTCTCTGCCGGCCGTTGAAAATGCGCTCAAATCCCAGGTTGAAAATTGTTGGGCTTTTTCTAAAATTTTTTAACTTTCTTAAAGAAGTTATTGTGATACCTCCACGTCGGGTTTTTGGGGAGGGTCTTCCAGACCCCTAGGGTAATTCGAATTTGGATCTAAAGTGTAGATTCTCACCGATCTCACTTTGTCAGTGGTGCCTAGCATTTTTTTCGGAACACTTTACACTTTTACCGATTTCACCAAATTTTTACACAAATTTCTTTAGCCGGTGAAAAAGAATGTAACGAGGGGATTTTTGAATTTCGAAAAAATGGCGGAGATATGTCTGTTTGAAATTTTAAAAATTCGCTGCGGCCGAACCGTTTATCCGATTTTCACCAAATTTTCACCAAACTCCTTATATTTTTAAGAATTTTCGGTGTAAAAAAATTGCCACTTTTTAATTATTATTTTTTTTAGGGAGAAATTTATACTTCTACCCATTGCGAGAGGCACATCCCTAGGCCAAAGAGCCCATTATTTTACCTTGGCACTTAAAAAAATTTTCAGAAAAAAAAAAAAAAACGGAAATTTTCTGGAAAAAAGCGCAAAAAAAGAGGAAAACCTGAAAAAATTTTCAAAAAAAAAAAAAAACTTTAAAAAATTTTCACAAAAAAAAAAGGAAAAAAAAAAATAGAAACTTTCCTTCCTTATTCGTCCCCCCTTTATACTTTCCCCTCCTTTAAACTTTCCCTCCCTTTGTTATACTTTCGTTCCCTTATACTTCCCCCTCTGTTATACTACCCCTCCCATATACTTCCCCCTCCGTTTACGTCCCCCCGTTATACTTCCCCCTCCGTTTTACATCCCCTCTGTTATACTTCCCCTCCATATACTTACCCTTCCCATACTTCCCCTCCTATATACTTCCCCATCCCATATACTTCCCCTCCTATATTGTTACTTCTCTTTAACGAAGTTTTCGTTGAAAGCTCTTCAAACCAGTATTTCATGATGAAATTTGGCACCTGGAGGCTGCTGTGGGTAAAAAGACCGTAGGAAATAAAAAAAATTCATTAAACATAATTTATTTTATAAATAATTATTTTTGAACATCACTCAATGAGTATCTATCAGTTCTTAATTTTATTCTATAAAAAAATCTATACACTTTATTTTTTCGATGAAATGCTTTAGGTACTTTTATTTTTTAAAAATAACTTAAATAAAAACTAAATTTAAAGCTTAAGAAAGTACCGAAATAATACACTGAAAGAAAATAGGAAAATTAATTCACAAAAAAATATTTTTGAGCACGAAAGAAAAAAAAAACTTAAAAATATAGTACAAAGTTTACAATCTAAAACATCAACTAACATAAATCTAAAAATAAATAACAATAAGCTAAACATGTACAAAATTTTGATTGAAAATTTGGAGATTTATTTGAGCTTATGTGGATTGGGGTAGTTGTTTGATTCTGTGGATGGATCCTGTCCTTTTTTTGCTTTCGATTACGTAGAGGGCGTGGGGTTTACCGTTTCCGGGGAAATATTTTTGAAATGCGTTTTTTGAGGGTTTTTAGGTTTGTAGTAGCTGACGCGTCTTTGAGGCTCGTCTCCGATCCAGATGGAAGGCTTGAAGACTTGATTGGCCTCCTTGGATTTGCGCTTGTCTTCCTGGCGACCATTTTCTTCACTTCGGGGAGGTTCCAGTGATATATTTTGCCGGGTTTTCCGTTCGATTTGAAGCTTACCGGGATCCTGTTGACGCTGTGAGATTGAGAATCTTTCGTTACTTCCCCATCGTAGTAGTACGGATTATGCGGGAGTTTTATTATGTACATATTTGAATCGCCAGAGTGGCTTTTTCGGGATTGTGAGGCGAGCCGTTTTGTGGTGGTTCGGATTTTTGACTCTGGTCATTCCGATATGTCTTAAGACGTCGCTGGTGCTTTTTCGCTTTTTTCCCGTCTCCACTTTGATGGGGAGCATCCTCGGAGTTTCTTCATCTGTCGTCGATTCCGCTTTTTCGATTTCGTTTTTACGTACGGAGGCAGATAAAGCGACGGAGAGGCTCAAAGCTAGAACTAGCAGAGCGTAATTTATCTCCATTCTGAAAAAAAAGAAAACAAAATTTCAGTGGGTTTTTCATGAACTAAAAATTAAAAGGAGGAGGTTGAAAAACGCCTAAACACCCTTTCTAAGCAGAATTTTTAGGCGTTTATTTCGATTTTTTTTCTAATAAACCCAAATTTTACTTGAGGGCGTACTCTTCGATTTGAAATCCGATAAAAAAGGGCTTTCATGGCCAAAAAGCCGAGGAAAAATCTCTTAAACTTGTTTTGAATGAGTTTTACGTGTCGACATAATGCGGTTCGCCATAATGCATTTGCCCATCGCGTGTTACCGTTCACCATAAAAAATCTGCAACTCAACATAAAGAAAATAGTCGAAAACGTTCACCATAATGCCAACATAATACATCTCATCATAAAGAAGAGATTTAACACTTGTTTCGACATAAAATTTGTCGTTTCGACATAACGCTGTTGAACGTAAAGGAAATTTCATTTTAAAGAACTTGTCGTTTCGCCATAAACTGTTTCTGTCGTTTGGGCATAATACATCTCACCATAAAGAAGATTTAACACTTGTCGTTTCGACATAAAATTTGTCGTTTCAACATAACGCAGTTGAACATAAAGGAAATTTTCATTTTAAAGAACTTGTCGTTTCGCCATAAAACTGTTTCTGTCGTTTGGGCATAATACATCTCACCTTAGGGACAGCCAAAGAGCAAGCCTATTTTTGCTGTTTAAAACGAGATTATGGCGAAACGACAAATAACTTAAAAATTTACTGTTCACCATAATGCAATTTGCACATCTTTGCGAGAGAAAAAAAATCAACCCCCTTGTGTTATAAAAGAGCTGATCCCATTGGTTGCCTGCTTGCTTTTCCTAGTTTATGGTGAGATGCTTTATATTGAATTGCATTATGGTGAACTGTCAAGGTTTTGTCATTTCCCTAGATTATGGTAGATGTGTTATGCCCACAGAAACAGTTTTATGGCGAAACGAAAAGTTTAAGAGATGTTCTTATGGTGAGAAGCGTTATGGTGACTTGCACTTTTTTTATGTCGACTTGTTTTTGTAGTTTCACCATAATCGCGTTTTAAACGTGAAAGTAGGCGTGCTCTTTCGCTGTCCCTAGTTTATGGTGAGATGTATTATGCCCAAACGACAGAAACAATGGAGCGTTATGGTGACTTGCCCTTTTTTTTATGTCGACTTGCATTTATTGAAAAATTCATTTATGGCGAAACGCTTTATGTTGAAATGCATTATGCTCAAAATTTTTGAACTTTTGAGAGCTTTATGTTCAATTGCATTATGCCCGAAACGCTTTATGGTGAACTACAGATTTTTTTATGTCGAAATGCAGATTTTTTATGTTCAACTGCTTTAGGTTGAAATGCGTACCGTTCAAAAAGCGTAAAAATCTGTAAACTTTTGTAGCCCCTTCTGCCTTAAAAATCATCTATTTTATCACCTTCCTACGTTTTAAACCTTCCAAATTTTTCTCAAAACAATTGCATTATGCCCGAAACGGAAATGGTTATGGCGAAACGCTTTATGCTCAAAATTTTTGAACTTTTGAGAGCTTTATCTTCAATCGCATTATGCCGAAACGTATTATGGTGAACTACAGATTTTTACGTCGAAATGTTCATGAAATTTTTATGTTCAATTGCTTTTGAGTGAAATGCGTTATGTTGAACGTTTACCCATACTAGGGTAAATGACCAAACAATGATCAAGCGTTTCGACTACTCTCTATCGGTGAGTCAAGAAACTAAATGTACCAATCGTTTCAACAACAAAATTTCCCTTTTTTCCATCTTTCATATAATAAATTGCAGAGGAAAAACGGGCGACCCTGAAATTGAACAAAAGGTGCGTTTCTTTTGTACCACATATCAAATTACAACCTCATTAAAAGCATAAAAAAATGTCGGTAACTTAAAAGAGGCTTTATTAATATTGCTTAACTTAATTATCTCAAAGAACCTCCCAAGTAGATAGAAAACATAATGAGATTTTTTGTAATTAAAAGATTTTAAAAATTGAAAAAAAAAAAGTTTTGTCATTTTTAATGTTTACGTTAATAATTTAAAGGCAATCAGAAAAGCAATATTAAAACGCTCATTTTGAGTTGATGGGAGAAATTCTATTGTTTTGAACGGAGCGTGGGGGGTTCATCTGTCATCCTTTATCGGCTTCTGATACGGTCACAATTAGACTTAAAGCGTTAGGTAACCCTGGAGAAAAAGGAGGTATCGTAATGTATTCCTAACACGGAGCCACGGCGACATATGAGGGCAAAGGCAATTATTTTACCCTCGCTCATTATAAACGGAATAAAGCTTCGATTTAAGATTCACAATCCGCGATTACGAAGGCGCTCGGAAGCTTCTTTTGTGCACAGTCACCATTTTAGATTTCGGTTCAATTTTTAATCTCATTAGTTCAGCCTATAATTTTCATGTTTCTCTCAAAGAAAATTTATTGTAAAACTTATGGGGGTTTCTTCCGTTGATCTTCAATTTTTTTTGGCATTTCCTACAATTTTAACTTCCTTAAAGAAGTTATTGTGATACCCTCCACGTTTTTGGGGAGGGGTCTTCCAGACCCCGGAGGGTAAATTCGAATATGGATCTACACCGATCTCAACTTTGTCTGTGGTGCCGGCCGGCCGTAGCATTTTTTTCACTTTACGGCCACAGTTTTCATCCGATTTTCACCAAATTTTACCAAATTTCTTTAGCCGGTGAAGAAGAATGTAACGAGGGCGATTTTTGAATTTCGAAAAAATGGCGGAGATATGTCTGTTTGAAATTTTTCGAACAAAAAAAATTTACAAAAAAGACAATTTTTCGAAAAAAAAAAAGTTCAAAAAATACTTAGAAAATTTTTCGGAAAAAAAATTACAAAAATAGACAATTTTTCGAAAAAAAAAAAAAACTTAGAAAATTTTTCGGAAAAAAACTAGGAAAATTTTTGAAAAAAAAATCGGAAAATTTTGAGAAAAAAACAAAACTCGGACAATTTTTCAAAAATAAACTTAGAAAATTTTTCGAAAAAACAAACTTGGAAAATTCTCCTTTATTCTTTCCCTCCCTTATACATCCCCTTCCGTTATACTTTCGTTCCCTTATACTTCCCCCTCCCATATACTTCCCCTCACTTATACTTCCCCTCCCATATACTTCCCATCACTTAACTTCCCCCTCCCACATACATCCCCTCCGTTATACTTCCCCTCCCATATACTTTCCCCTACGTTTTACGTCCCCTCCGTTATACTTCCCCCTTCCTCTTTAAGGAAGTTTTCGTTGGAAGCTCTTCATACCAGTACTTTCTACCATGACACTTAAAAAATTTCAAAAAAAGAACATAAAAATTTAAAAAAAGCGTAAATTTAAAAAAGAAACCCCGGAAAATTTTTCAAAAAAAAAAACTCGGAAAATTAGAAAAAAAAACTTAGAAATTTTTTGAAAAAACTTGAAAATTTTTCGAAAAAAAAAAAGAAACTTGGAAAAAATACTTCCTCCTCCTTATACTTCCCCCTCCTTTATACTTCCCCTCCCTTATAATTCCCTCTCTTTATACTTTCCCCTCCTATATACTTCCCCTTCGTTATACTTCCCTCTCTGTTATACTTCCCCCTCCCTTGTACGTCCCCTCCCTGTTTTCCTGATTTTTCTGCAAGTGACCCCTATTTTGCAGACTTTTCTGGCGTTTCCTTGTCTCTCAGAAATCTTTATAAAAAAAAAAAAATAAGGAGCAATTTTCACACTTTTTTTTTAAAGGTCAATAGCGGATGTGGAAAAGAATAAGAACTTATATGAAGAAAAAAAAAACCCGATCACAAATTGTAAGATTTTATTGTAAAATTCTTTATCTGTTTTAATTACTTTTTCTGTAGGAAATAGCTCGACAAATAAAAAATAAAAATAAAAAAACGATAGGGAGAAAAAAAAAGGAGAAAAATTCCAGCTGCTCTGATTTCAGACAATCTTAACGTCTCACCGTGTACCTCTTTGCGTTCCCTTCTTTTATAAATTTATTGCCTTTTGATTCCGGGAAACGTTCTTTAAACTTTTTTTTAATTTTTTTTCTGCTCTTTTTATGTCCTGTTTTTCCTCCTAGAAGAACTTGTTTTTATACTATTTTGAAATAATCGTAACCTTTAACTGGAAGGTAGAATGGTCCACCTCTTCCTTGTTTACAGTTTTATTGCCATGGCGTATTGGCGGAAGCTGGGGCCGTTCATCGTTTGGTGAAGGATTGAACTTCTAGGTGGGCTAGTGGTCAAGGACTCTGACGCACAAGAAACCCAGACATTATAAGAGTATACTCTAGTTAGGCCTGATTGCGGCTCCTTGAAATTTTGAAGAACGTTCCCTCTAGGACAGGTTTTTCAAGTTAATTGGAACTCATTGAACTGTCTAGTAATCTCCGTGGGCAGTGGTCAAGGACTCTGACGCACAGAAACCCAGACATTAGTAGGCAAAAGCATACTACTCTGATTGCGGCTCCTTGAAATTTTGAAGGACGCAGGATTTGAATGTCGAGAGGCCTCTCGGCGCAGTTGGCTTCCTGATTTTGATAAGCCAAATTCTATCACTAAATGAAGCCCTCCAGCATAGCATTTGATATGCGAGAGGCCTCTCGGCGCAGTTGTTCGCAGTTCAGTCGCTAGGACAGTTTTTCAAGTTAATTTGGAAAAGGCTCATTGAACTGTCTAGTAATCTTCGTGGGCTAGTGGTCAAGGACTCTAGCTCCTAAAATTTCCAAGCTTGTTTATCAGTATGCTATCTGTGGATCTTGCTTGGCAATTTGGCGAATGCTCCGGAGTCCTTTTGGAGATTACTAGACAGTTCGAAAGCCTTTTGCCAAATTAACGAGAACGGTCCCAGCGGGGGTTTTTGGCAAAATTCCATGGAGCGGCAATCAAACTAGAGGTGTGCTGTCTGCTAATACCTTCATAATGTCTGGGTTTTATTTTTGGTCCTCAAACATCAAACTCCAGAGCTCATAAAAATGTTTATTTTGAGTAAACCGTTATGTAGTTAATCTAGCTTGCAAATCAAAACATCCGCATAGGACGTAAAAGCCAAATAAAGGTCGGTTTCTTTACACGTTTTTCCTCCTCTGGGGCGAAGACAATATGGGTCATGGAGACGGCTATTGACTTGGGGCGTTCACCTACGGGCGACTCGGGTGGAAGAAAAAAAAGTCTAGAGGGACCCTCCGAAGGAACCTCGACAGCGCGGCCTCTCATTATCATAACACTCCTTCTCTCACGGCGTTTAAGTTTCCTTATGCTTTCGCATGAATAAAATTACCGTTTGTTAGCATGCTTGTAACAAGAACTTGACTGAAGCCTCTTCCCTTTTTCGACAAAAGCCCTCGACGTGTTCTCCGTTCCGCTGATAAAGAACTGGAAAAAAATTACCCCTTGGGCCTTGACCCTCCTATTTTCAAACCAAAATATCCACTCGAACTTTATTGCCCTGCATTCTATAAACACATGAGGCGGCATTCCTGTGACAGATGGACTTCCGAGAAAATCTGGTCAGGCCTTTTTTTTTGCTCAACTCATTAGCCACATTTGGCTCCATGGAATTCAATAAATTAAAACACTTGTGGGTAATAATGTCAACGTTAAAATTGCTTACTTTTACCCTCAACGTTTGTTTTGTTACTATTTGGAAGGAGGAGACATCCCGTTATATAACAAGATGTTTGGTGAGCATCAAAGGTCTTTTAAGATAAGCCTGGAAGAGGGGAAGGGTGATGTATGGGCCGAGCTTTGTGTCTTGTGTGTTTCTCCGAAAGGGGAAGCGTAAAACAAGGGCCGGAGCCAGTTCCTACGCCTTCGGAGAACGCGTTATTCACCCTTGAGCGATAGCGGATTTCCGTCTGATTTACTCCCCATGTCCGAGCGCCGAGATCCAATTTTGCCGTGACAACCAGATTAAAAAACAATATTCAAATCTGTACAATAGATTGGAAAACGCTTACGCTACAGGCGAAAACCCGTTAAGGGACCTTCATTTCGAATTCTACAGAACGACGGGGTGTTTCAAATGACTCTACAGCAGCATAAGGAAATCAGGAAAGCCAACTGCGCCGAGAGTTGGCTGGAGTGGATTGTTGAAGGCTGGAGGGCTTCATTTGTGATAGAATTTGGCTCATTCAAATCAGGGAAGCCAACTGCGCCGAAGGGCCGACATATCACATCCTATGGCTGGAGGGCTCCATTTAGTGATAGAATTTGGCTCATTCAAAATCAGGGAAGCCAACTGCGCCGAGAGGCCGACATATCACATCCTGGCTGGAGGGCTCCATTTAGTGATAGATTTTGGCTATTCAAAATCAGGGATGCCAACTGCGCCGAGAGGCCTCTCGACATACCAAATCCTATGGCTGGAGGGCTTCATTTAGTGATTAAATTTGGCTTATTCAAAATCAGGGAAGCCAACTGCGCCGGAGGCTCTCGACGTATCAAATCCTATGGCTGGAGGGCTTCATTTAGTGATACAATTTGGCTTATTCAAAATCAGGGAAGCCAACTGCACCGAGAGGCCTCTCGACATATCAATCCTATGGCTGAAGGGCTTCATTTAGTGATAGAATTTGGCTTATTCACAATCAGGGATGCCAACTGCGCCGAGAGGCCTCTCGACATATCAATCCTACGGCTGGAGGGCTTCATTTATGATAGAATTTGGCTTATTCTAAATCAGGGATGCCAACTGCGCCCAGAGGCCTCTCGACATATCAATCCTACGGCTGGAGGGCTTCATTTAATGATAGAATTTGGCTTCAGACCCCAAAATTGTGTGGTCATCAATTTAAAAAGCAGAGCCTAAGTCACTAATATAAGCGGCGCGGAAAGTTTCATTTCCGGCCTCTGTTCTAATTCATAGAGTTCGATATTCTTTTCAGAACTGTCTAGACTTTCAGATAATGGTGACGGATATTTTCAATAGGATGAATAGGGACTACTTTCGCCGACTTCCCCTTAAAAGAAACGGAAGGCAAATATGTTAATCAAACTACAAAATTAGAGACAATTCGTATTCGGAGGCGTTTTCTCTAATGACCGGTGAGATAACAGGTTTTCGGACTTCGCCGGATTCTCGTCAACGAGGTCGGCGATGAAGGTCGCCTGCCGTTCGTTCAACTCGAGAAGAAGAGCGGAATTTCCTCCTACGCGAGAAATTTTTTTCGCTCGAAATTTGAGGTCGATTTTGCGGTAAAGAAAAACCAAAAGACGTCCTTGAAAAGACGTTTTTTGAAAGGGAAACCTTCAATTTTCTAGCGGGCTTTCTTCTGGAGACATAACACGAAGCCCCCAGGGCGATATGTGTTATAAATAATGTTTATTAAAGGGTTAAATGGGATTGTGGGTGTTTTTGTCTAACTAGTTTGTAATGACCACGCCGCGATGCGATCACGTTCCATCCGGATTCAAATTAAGGCCGAACACGACTTTTTTTTTTCTAACGATCTTAAAATTAGATAAATAAATTATTATTCTGGTTTCATTTTAATCTTGAAAAAAGCTTCAAGTATCATTTTTGTCCTTAAAAAACAGCACGCAGAGGCAACCGGTTCGCTAATAGATATCGAACATGTGTATCGACTTGAGGTTGATTAATCGCACGATATTATAATTGGCGAAAGATCCGTTATTTGGGAGAAGCAGTTTTGAAATACCGGAAAAAAGATGGAAAAACTATGATTTTCGATGTGTCGTGATGGGTATGACACGATTTGTCGGTATAGCGGTTCTCGGGTCGTGTTGAGACTATGGTTAGAGGGAGGAAGATGACCGACCGTTAAAAGGCCTTTCGTAATAATCGGTTGACGCCCACAGTAGCTTCCAGCGTTCCGGGAATCGTGATGACCAATGGTCATATCTGTTAAGAATTGGGTCAAAATCGGAAAAATCCCTGGGAGTCTTAATGGACATTTAAAATCATTTTGGCCTCATCATTTAATCTTCTGTAGACCTTGCACGTTGATGATCTATGACCTTCCATCATTTGCGCACAGATGACTAAAGACCTGCGGAGTTATTTTCGTCCTCTAGAAGGTTGCATCTAAATCCCTGGACCCCAAAATACGTCATAAGACCCAAAAGCAAATTAAAGTACTGGTTTGAAGAGCTTTCAACCAAAACTTCCTTAAAGAGAAGTAAAAATATAGGAGGGGGAAGTATAACAGAAGGGATCGAAGGGGGAAGTATAAGGGAACGAAAGTATGTATAAGGAGGGGAAGTATAAGGGAGGGAAGTATAAGGGAACGAAAGTATGTATAAAGGAGGGGAAGTATAAGGGAGGGAAGTATATGGAGGCGAAGTATAAGGAGGGGAAGTATATGGAAGGCGAAGTATAAGGAGGGGTAGTTTTTTCTTTTTTTTTTCGAAAAATCCAAATTTTTTCAAGACATTTTATAATTTTTTTTTTAATTTTTCGAGGTTTTTTTTTTTTTTTCGACTTTATTTTAATTTTCCGAGTTTCTTTTTAATTTCCGAGTTTTTTTTAATTTTCCGAGTTTTTTTTATTTCCGAGTTATTTTTCCGATTTATTTTTTATTTTCCGACTTTTTTTTTTCAAGAAATTTTATAATTTTTTTAATTTTCCGAGTTTTTTTATTTTCCGAGTTTTTTTAATTTTCCGAGTTTTTTTAATTTTCAAAAAAATTTCCGATTTTTTTTTTCGAAAAATTTTCCGAGTTTTTTTTTGTCAAAAAAATTTTTAATTTTTTTTTAATTTTCCGAGTTTTTTTTTTTTTCCGCGTTTTTAAACTGCGATAAATTTTACTAGTTTCTTCAAAAATTCAAAGAAAAAGTACTTGCTTGAAGAGCTTTCAACGAAACTTCCTTAAAGAGAAGTAAAATATTGGAGGGGGAAGTATACGGAGGGACGTAAAACGGAGGGGAAGTATAACAAAGGGGAAGTATAAAGATGGGGAAGTATAAAGGAGGGGAGGTATAAAGGAGAGGGAAGAAAATGCATTCTAGGTAGAAAGGACCTAATTTCGGCCTTGACGCTTACTAATCTTCCTAAATCTTCTGCCCCAAATGCTTAATGATTCCAATTTATCAGACGCCTTTCTAATGAGAAGATGGCGAACTTTTTGCGAGGCATTTAAATTGTTTGATGTGAAGGGTGGAACAGATCACGAATTATCACTTTTTGCGGACGAAGTGTCTTCTGAGGAAAACGGTTCTTTTAAGGTCGTCCACGATGTTGGTATTTCGAGATAAACTTGAGAAGCCTTCAACTTTTAAAAATGATTTAATTAAAGTCCCAAGCATATTCGAGTCATGTACACGATTGTGGAATCTGGTAAATTCGACTTTTTTCTACGGGGCTGATGCTGAATGCTAAACGCTCGCCGTGACCCGGGATGGACAATGGGAGAAACAATGCGGAGCGGGAATATTGTACCTACAAGGGTCGCATTTATAATCCCAAGTTGGACTTCCGTTAGTTGAAAGGGCCCCGAGGGCCTAATGCTCCCGGCAGAATAAAAAACTTCTCAGATATCTATGGGTTAACGTTTTGAACTTCCTTAAAGAAGTTATTGTGATACCCTCCACGTCGAGTTTTTGGGGAAGGGTATTCCAGACCCCGGAGGATAATTCGAATATGGATCTACTCCGATCTCAACTTCGTCTGTGGTGCCGGCCGTCCGTCTGTGTCCGCCATAGTTTTCAACTGATTTTCACCAAATTTTCACACAAATTTCTTTAGCCGTGAAGAAGAAACTTACAAGAGCGATTTTTGAATTTCGAAAAAATGGCGGAGATATGTCTGTTTAAATTTTAAAAAATTCGCGGCGGCCGAACCGTTGGTCCGATTTTCACCAAATTTTCACCAATTACTCCTTATATTTTTTAAGAATTTTGGTGTAAAAAATAGCACTTTTTAATTATTATTTTTTAGTAGGGAAAAATTTCGTACTTCTACCCATTAAGAGAGGCACATCCATAGGCCAAAGAGCCCATTATTTCTACCTCGACACTTGAAAAATTTTCAAAAAAAGAACTTCGAAAATTTTTCAAAAAAAAATCGCAGCTTAAAAAAGAAAACGCGGAAATTTTTTCCAAAAAAAACTCGGAAAATTAAAAAAAATTAGAAATTTTTTGACACAAAAACTCGGTAAATTTTTGAAAATAAAAAAAAACTCGGAAAATTAAAAAAAACTCGGAAAATTAAAAAAAATTATAAAATTTCTTGAAAAAAAAAACTCGGAAAAAAAATAAACTCGGAAAATTAAAAAAACTCGGAAAATTAAAATAAACTCGGAAAAATAAAAAAACCTCGGAAAATTAAAAAAAAATTTAAAATGTCTTGAAAAAACTTGAAAATTTTTCGAAAAAACATACTTGGACAATTTTTCGAAAAAAAAAAAGAAAAATCTTCCTCCTCCCTTATACTTCGCCATCCATATACTTCCCCTCCCTGTACTTCCCCCTCCTTTATACTTTCGTTCCCTTATACTTCCCCCTTCGATATTCTTCCCTTCTGTTATACTTCCCCCTCTGTTATACTTCCCCTCCTATATTTTACTTCTCTTTAAGGAAGTTGAAAGCTCTTCAAACAAGCATTTTTTAACCCTTCGTGGGTCATTTTTATTCATTCAGTCATCAAGGAGAGTGAAACGCCTAAAAATTCGATAAAAGGGACGAAAAAAACCATGAAAAAGGCAGAAAATCGGATAAAAATTATCTTCCTTGCCCGAAAGAGCGTATCACTTCAATCGCAACGTCAACTTCCTTCTGTAGCAGTTAGTGCAAACTATTTCCTTGATATTCTCATTTGTAATCATCAAAAATTCCGCTAAAAAAACATTTTTATGAATTCTGAGGTCAATTCCTTCGTGAGAACAACGATTTTTATCAGTTTCTTAAGAGGGAAAAATTATTTTATTTTTAATAACATGTATTTGGGCGTTAAGTTTCCTTAAAAGCTCATAAAAATTTTGATGAAAATTTTTCATCAACGTTTTTGGCGATTTCAATCAAAAAGGCTTTTTTTATTATACCCGGTAAAAATACGGGAAACGAAGGCTTAAGTCTTTCTCACGTTTCGAGACTAAACGAATCGTAAAAAGACAGGGAGTGCGGTCTGGCTACCACCTACTCGAAGTGGAACGACCTCCACACTCGGCGAGCTTTTCGCATAGAACACGAAGGGAGAAAATGTAGTGACTCAGAAAGTTCATAATTGATGAAGGGGACACAAGGGTGTAGAAGCCATCCTTTTCTCTTCCCCGGGTGGAATAACATTTTGGGCGTTTTCATAGTCTTCGCTCACTGAGTCCTTGGTCACTCACCCGCGGAATACAGATTGTTCAACAAAAGCAACGGTAAGAGTCAGAGGAGTTGTCCACAGAGGTATTCAGGAGACTCTTCCTTCTACACATTTCATCACTCTCTACAGATCAGACTTCCTTGACACGAGTCAAACGCGTTGATCACTGACCCACGCAGGTCCTTCTACAGAGTCGCAACTGTGAGGCCTAGGTGACCAAACTTCTACAGATCTAGACTTCCTTGACAAGAGTCAAAGGCATTGATCACTGACCCACGCAGGTCCTTCTACAGAGTCGCAACTGTGAGGGCCTAGGTGAAAACTTCTACAGATCCCTAGACTTCCTTGACAAGAGTCAAACGCGTTGATCACTGACCCACGCAGGTCCTTCTACAGAGTAGCAACTGTGAAGGCCTAGGTGACCAAATTTTTGCAGATCCCTAGACTTCCTTGACACGAGTCAAACGCGTTGATCACTGACCCACGCAGGTCCTTCTACAGAGTCGCACTGTGAGGGCCTAGGTGACCAAACTTCTGCAGATCCCTAGACTTCCTTGACACGAGTCAAACGCGTTGATCACTGACCCACGCAGGTCCTTCTACAGAGTCGCAACTGTGAGGCCTAGGTGACCAAACTTCTAGATCCCTAGACTTCTTCACACGAGTCAAACGCGTTGATCACTGACCCATGCAGGTCCTTCTACAGAGCGCAACTGTGAGGGCCTAGGTGACCAACTTCTGCAGATCCCTAGACTTGACACGAGTCAAACGCGTTGATCACTGACCCACGCAGGTCCTTCTACAGAGCAGCAACTGTGAGGGCCTAGGTGACCAACTTCTACAGATCCCTAGACTTCCTGACACAGTCAAACGCGTTGATCACTGACCCACGGAGGTACTTCTACAGAGTAGCAACTGTGTAGGCCTAGGTGACCTAACTCTATCTACAGAATCTAGCCACCAAAGACATCCATCACCACCCCACGCAATCCTATAAAAACCTGATGAAAAGGTCATTATAAAGCAAAGTTATGATTTATAGAATTGAGTGAGATTTAAACTTAAATTCTATCAATTTTGTAGGTAGAAAAGGAATGTAGAGATCCGAAAGATGTCTTATTTTAAGATTCTTAAACCTTATTTTAGCGTCATAATTCATGACGTTTATTGCTCAAGTTTAAGTCGTATAAGGCTGATTAAGATCATTAAATTGTAATTATTCAAAATCTAATTTTCATCCCTTCACCTTTTCTCCCTTCTTCATTAAAATCTGAGAGTCCTGAATAGTTGAGAAGATCGGGAGGGTCTTTTGTTACGTAAAAAAAGAAACGGCGTAAAGAACGAAAGTGGCTTCTGAAGAATAGGGAGAACACGACCTCGTTACGGCGGAAGGCCGGACTTATAATTAAGTGATGACTTGACATTGTTTTTCTCGCGCGAAATTAGATCTGCCAGCCGCTCTACTGATCCGCCAATTTTAAAACATAACTGGAACGGATTTGCTAACCTAGGTTACCCAGGAGTTCAATACGCTAGGGGAATATAAATAAGGTCGAAAACTCGAAATACGGAGTGACGACGCCTTTCTAACGGCCTCCTTGGGTCAGTGATTAGATGGGCTCAGAAGGGTTTTCTGCTCAAGCAATCCCCGTGGGTAAGTGATCAACGATTTTGACTCACGCCATGGAGACGGTTTTACCTGCGAGGATTATGGCAACTAGGGTCAGAAATCAACAGCTTTACGTCATAATATCTAGGGTTTTAAGATCAATTTTAGTCAGCTGAGCTTCTCCGTGGGTCAGTGATCAACGATTTTGACTCACGCCATGGAGACTGTTTTACCTGCGAGATTATGGCAGCTCGGGTCAGAAATCAACAGCTTTACGTCACTAATCTAGGGTTTCGAGTTCAATTTTGGTCACTGAGCTTCTCCGTGGGTCAGTGATCAATGTCTTTGACTCATGCCACAAATCCACTGGATTCTCTAACCTAGGTACCCGGAGTTCAATACGCTAGGGGAATATAAATATTAAGATCGAAAACTCGAAATACGGAGTGACGACGCTTTCTAACGGCCTCCTTGGGTCAGTGATCAGACTTAATGGGTTTTCTGCTCAAGCAGTCTCCGTGGGTAAGAGATCAACGATTTTGACTCACGCCATGGAGACGGTTTTACCTGAGAGATTATGGCAAATAGGGTCAGAAATCACCAGCTTTACGTCACTAATATCCAGGGTTTCCATTTTGGTCAGCTGAGCTCCTCCGTGGGTCAGTGATCAACGTCTTTGACTCATACCAAGTCGGCTTACTCAAAAATCGTTATGCCTGCGTAAGTCCGTGGCTCAGCGATCAACAGCTTTGACTCAGACAACGAAGGACATATTAACCAACTCCTCTGACTTCGGCACCTGAGCATCCCTTCGGGTAATTGATCAACGTTTTGTCTCCGTGGGTCGTTGATCAACGTCTTGACTCTGTTTTCTTTCAGAACCATTTTAAATCCAAAAGAACGAAGACGAATAGGAACGTTAGAAATAAGGAAGCAATCTATTAAAAGGGACATTGATTGAAAATAAGGATTTGATCCGCCATCTCGGGTTATAGTACGATAAGGAGAGCCAATTAGAAATAAGTGCAAAGGGGAGATCCTATCTATCCCAGGCTTACAAATAGAACGAATTTTCCCGGCCTACAATTATGAAAATTTTTTTTTTAAAAAACTTGTACGTAAATAAAATTCCTTAAGGGCCTTTTATCTTGAAAGGATCTAAAAAACACCTTTTACGTTCCGCCCTTTTGTTTATTTTTCTTCACTCAATAAAAATGCCGGGGCCTCGTTTTCTTTTCTCTTTTACTTGATTAAACCGCCCAGTTTTGAACCCGCTCGTTTTGTCTGTAATTATCCCTTTTGTGCCCTTAGCTGGTGGTCCGTTACTGACAGGTGAAAGCCCTCAAAACAAGGACGTATCGAAAATATATTTTTTAAAATCCCTACCTGGAGATTAATCAAAAAAGATGTTTCTAAAGGGAAATTTTGATCTGAATCAATTATTTTAGATAGTTTTTATGAAAGACCCTCAGCGATCCACTCGGATTTTAAAGTAACTAAATTTAAAAATAGATCAAGACAAAATTTCCCTTTAGATCGCTTCAGATTAAAGCGACAATTAAAGATAATTGTCGAGTTCCTCTGAAGGGCCTCTAATGGAAATAGGCTAATTAAGAGCGGTTTCTAAAGGGAAATTTTGTAGTGAATCGATACCTGAAGTTTCGTTGACCAATAGCTGCAAAATTGGGGTTCTCCAAACTGTAATTTTTAATAAGAAAAAATTGCGATTTTAGCGCTACCGTGGTCAGTTAATGAAACAATCTTTCTGGATCGATTCACTCTAAAATTTTCCTTTAAAAACCGCGCTTTTGTTAAAAATCTACATCAAGAGGAGCTTACAAGTTCTGTTTAGAATGACACGAGATTCTGGTACCACCTGGGGCTTATCTTTCGATCTAAACATCTGAAGGGATAGAAAAAAGAATTTCAAACAATACATGGAAGGAATTCATAAGTTTTATGACACTGAGAAACACCCTAGGGGCGAAAGCGTTTTTCAGTACCGTATATTCAATACGAGAACTCTCACAATTACGCTCACCGTTACCTACGAGTTTTTTTTCTTTAACTAATATTCTCATATACGTTTATTTAACTATTTTTTAAATCTTTGAAGCTCCGCTGAGCGAATAAAATGGTTGGCGAAAATATCCTGTTAATATTAACGTTACTTTTTTTACTTTAATAAAGAAGACGTGTTGATGCCGCTTTTTTATAGACCTCCCATGTCCAAAAGAGGTTATAACTTAATTTAAAGCATATAATTAATATAATTGGTAATTATAATAACATCCTTAAAAGGAAGCTGGTAATACCCATGCAACTTGGAGAACCCTTTAGGGTCAAAATGACGAAATCTGTTTTTTAGGACAAGTGGTTCTGGTACTTAGGGCCACTAAGTATCAGAAATATGACAACTATCAACAATCGATTGGGTCAGAAACTAACATCACAAACATCAAATGATAAATTCTATTCATCATAGACTCTGTTGATCTCTTCCGCTTCCCGCATTTTTGATTTTTTAATAGTTTTTCGAAATATTGAAAAGGAAAAAATTGAGATCATTGTTATAATAACATAACCTTCTCTTTCAAGGTCATTTTTTTTGGAGGTTAAAGAATTCAGAAACTAACATCACGATTTTCCCGCATCGGTAGGTTAAAGAATCGATTCTTCTAGAGTTCTTCTAGAATCGATTCTAGACAAAACTTTCCCTTTAGGAACTGTTCTTAATGGCCAATAAAACAACTTTTGGACTCTTCAGCGGCATAATTAATAAAGACTGAAAAATTATTTATCAACGCGCAAAAAACACTGACGTAAAGTGCATCTTTTTCAAGATTCCCTTGACCCAAAAGCATCTTCAAATTTTCTATAATTAAAACGTTAAAGAGGCGTCTCAAAAATAACGGAATCCAGATCAATTATGCAAAATCCATCGGGATATGCAAATTCAAAAAAATTAATTTTCACAGTAGTCTTTTTATAATTAACGTATGCCTATTGGCTTTCAAAAGCCGTACGAAGGAGGAGCTTAAAAAAATTCTATTCATCGGTTTATCTCCTTCCGCTTGCATTTTTGATTTTTTGTACGATATATAAGGAGAAAATTGAGATCATTGTTATAATAACATAACCTTCTCTTTCAAGGTCATTTTTTTTCTTGGAGGTTTATGGCTTTTTGAACACCTTTTCTTCTTATTCGTTATCTCCTCGAGTTAAAGTCAGTAACTACGTCTTATTATGGCGATTTAAAACTTTTAAAACCGTGATTTCCTTCGTCTTAAAACTGTTAAAGTTCGCAATAAAAATAAGGTGTGAAAACTTTGAAAATCGATTAAAAGAAAATGGGGTTTTAAATTTTTTACAACTTTCAGGACTAAAATTAGGGTCGGATGTCGCTTTCGGAATTCGAAAATTGGGGGAGATGTAAAAATGCTCACTTTTTAAGATGATGTGTTAAGACCGGTGAAAGGTACTTCGACCTGATGGTCGGTGATTTACCGTGGAGCTGTTAGTCCCACCTCGTTTCCCATAATGGCCCTTTTAAATCGACAGTACTGTTAAAGAAAAATTTAAAAAATTGAAAAAAAATTAATTATTTAAAAAAGCGTCCAGTTTTTCGTCTGCCCATTTGTCAGAGAAGGCCAGTTATTAAAAAAAATAAACTTGATTTTTTTCCGTGTTAAAATAGAGCTGGTTCTTCAAACCGTTTAGAAATCGATTGGGTTGTAATTTTGAGTGTCGGGTAGGCTATCAATAATTTTGTCATGAGGGTGAATCCCGTTTTTCTTAGTTACTTTATTACCTATTATTTAGGTCAAAAAATAGACTCCCACCTGTATTTATTTGAATTTTTAAAGTCCCTTTGATGGGAGACAGGTTGAAAAATGGCGAGAAAATGGAGCCTGGAGTAATTAACTTCCTTAAAGAAGTTATTGTGATACCCTCCACGTCGGTTTTTGGGGAAGGGTCTTCAGACCTCGAGGGTCAATTCGAGTATCTTTACCATCTCAACTTTGTCTGTGGTGGGCCGGCCGTCCATAGCATTTTTTTCCGGAACACTTTACGGCCACAGTTTTCATCCGATTTTCACCAAATTTCTTTAGCCGGTGAACAAGAATGTAACGAGGGCGATTTTTGAATTTCGAAAAAATGGCGAGATATGTCGGTTTGAAATTTAAAAAATTCGCTGCGGCCGAACCGTTAATCTGATTTTCACCAAATTTTCACCAATTACTCCTTATTTTTGGAGTAAAAAAATTGCCACTTTTTAATTATTATTTTTTTTAGTAGGGAGAAATTTCATACTTCTACCCATTACGAGAGGCACATCCGTAGGCCAAAGAGCATTATTTCTACCTTGACACTTAAAAATATTTTCGAAAAAAAGAACTTTCAAAATTTTTCAGAAAAAAAAGCGCTTTAAAAGTGAAAACCCGGAAAATTTTTCAAAACAACTCGGAAAATGTTTTTAAAAAAACTCGGAAAATGTTTTTAAAAAACTCGGAAAATTTTTCGAAAAAACAAAAAACCCGAAAAGATATTTAAAAAATGAAAATTTTTGCGAAAAAAAACTTGGAAAATTGACAATTTTTCGAAAAGACAAACGACAAAAAAAATAACATCCCCCACCGTTATACTTCCCCTTTCTTATACTTCCCCCTCCGTTGTACCACCCTTCTGTTATACTTCCCCCTCCTATACTTCTTTAGTTTTCGAAGTTTTCGTTGAAGCTCTTCAAACAAGTACTTTTTTATACCTAGAGGACCGTCATTTTTCCTGAAACACTACAAAAACTAGGTTTTTTTTGTAACCGGATTTTTACGTAACTGATACACTAACATTGGGGTTTAATAGGCCAAATACCTCCTCCAATCTTAAAGCCAAATTTTGTAAATTTGGCCAAATATTTATAGAAAATCCTTCTTAAAAGGAGGTTTTTTACGGAAAACTGAAGACAACGACCGAAAATACGGTAAAATAGTTTTCTTGGACAAAAAAATGTAGGAAAACGCCGATTAAAATGAGATTTCTTTGAGAAAACCAAAGAAAAATGCCCTAAAATCCGTTAGAAGGTGATTTTAAGACAAAAATTAAGGATAACTCCGAAAAATCAATAAAAATTAGGTTCCTACCAGAAAATCAGGAATGGCGCAAAAATCAGGTTGAGCAAAAACCAACGAAAACTCCAATTTATTGGTCGAATTTACAATCTTCAAGATACCACTGTTTGGCGGAAATAACAAAAATGACGGGATTTAATTTGGATGACTTTTAAGTCATAAAATAGTCCTAATTTACAATCTTCAAAAATTTTATAAATTTTGTAATCTTTGGACTCAGTCGGATTATTGGTTCTCATTAGGAGATTCGAATGAATAAGAAAAAAAAATATTCATTAATTTTAATTAATAATTTTTTCTTACTCCTCAAGGGAAATATTTATCTGCACGAAATGAGATCGCCACAAAAAATCTTAAGAGTTCGAAAAAAACAAAAGTAGGTAATTAATTACCAGGAAAACCACTTACAAGGTGTATGTTTTATAAAAAAAAAGTCGTGAAAAAGCCTTTATGTAAATAATATTAGCAAGCCCGTTATGTCCATTATTTATACAGGATTAGACGGAAGAAAAAAACAACGGAGCTCAAGAAACGTGAAGATCGTTCTTGTCATTTTCCACACGTTTTTCGATGATTCGCCCTTCGAAGCCGGATGAAAAGTTTCATCAGGAACGCTCCTCTGGGCAAAATTAGAGGAAACAATTATAAAAATAAAATTCCAGAAAAAAATGGGATAAGGTCTACATTGTGGTTATATGTGGTTAGTTTGCGGCTTAGAAAAAAAATATGGTAGTGACATTGCCTGTAACGAAATTAAAAGTGCAATAATTTCGATATTCTTACGAAAATATTATCGAAAAGCAGAAAAAAACGGCCTTTTTTACTTTTAAGACCAATGCTAAAAATCCTGGACCAAAAAAAATTTTTTTTTCCTTTATTAAGCCCCAGAGATTCGTAAAATAATTTTTTCATACGTGAAAAAAAATTTGATTTTGAGTTTTTGGTCAAATTTGGAAGATTTGACAGTGGAAGATTATTATGTGCTTTGTGGATGACAGTGGCAGCAAGAAAACTTTTTTTTTAATTTGTACGCTCTTAAACTTAGAATTTTAATAAATTTAGGAACTCACCTTTTGATTAAAAAAAAAAAAAAAAAACAAAAAAAAGTAATCACGAATTCACAGAAAAACTAACGAAACACACGAGAAGTCCTTCCCGGGTGGTTGTTGGGCTCGGATTGAGTGAGTAGGAGTTGTCGAGGGCTTTATTCATCTCCGGCGGGAGTGGGGAAAAAGGCCCCCTTTCGGCCCCCTCGTCCACCTCACGAATCTACGAGCATCAGAGCCGAGTGAAAAATGCACTTTTACACCCCCGTTCACCCCGAAAAAATCCCCCCTCCTCGGTTAACGAATAGAAATCGCATGAAAATGAAGTCATCACACCCTAGAAAATTAGCTCACGAAACTAGAACTAGAAATCACGTTTAGGGAGAGTCGAAAAATTGATAGGAAAGCTCTAATAAAATTGCGTTTTCTTTTTATATGAAAGACTCATCTAAAAATTTTAAAAATTATTATTTATCCCCAAAATTTTGAAATCCCTATCTGTGAGTTAAAAAATTCCTATATAATCTATTTTTTACAAAATCGCCGAAAACTATTTATGGACGCCTATTTTACATTAAAAAGGTTTTTAAAAAGGCCTTGTCTTCGCTGTATTCGATTTGACCGCGGCCTATCGGTGTGATAAAGAAACAGACTTTAAGAATCGAGTCAAGACGAAAATTTCCTTTAGGCACTGTTCTTAACTCAAAATGGGCGTAAACTAACCCTAAATCCTTTTGTGGAGAACTAGTTTAAAGTCGTTTACTTACTGAACATATACACATGGATTGTTGCCTTATTTCTGTCCCCACATCGGTGCGGCCTTTGTTACAGTACAGAAGGGCCGACCATTAATGAGTAAACTATCAGAGGGGAGGGTGGAACAAATTGTTTATTGACTTCACTTCAATTGACTTACGTCTTCTTTTATATTCACCCTATTCCTTTAAAAACATTTGAGTTTACTTTTTTTTTTAAACAACTCCCAAAGAAAATCGTGGCGAAAATGATTTTCTATCCCGGTTTTTAGTTCGAACAGAAATATTTATCTTATTGTTTGACGTATTGAAAGTGTTTCGAAAATTTTTGAATTTTGTTTTTTTTTTCTTCTATTCTTTCTTTTTGATTTATCGCCTTTTAGATTACTATGTTCGATTTTCCGCCTGAAGATTTTTCAAAAACCGTTCCTGACAAACAAACCAAAATGAAAAATCACCACGGGAAGGTTAAGAAAATACTATGTATTGATACTATGTGGATGATAAAATCACTGTTACTATATCGTTTATCCGGTTAATTAGGAAACAAACCGGAGCCAATATTAAAAAAAACCTTACCTTCACCTAGGTAAAAAAGGACTTCTGGCGCACTTTTGGAGATAAATTTACGGATAAGCCCAAAAAGGGGGAGATGCCGCAAAGGTCGGGCCGCATTGCCCAAATTACTGGAGGAATCCTGCTGATGGCCAAGAAGGTCCTCCAAGGAAGCATCCTTGCTCCTTCAGGATAAATGCGTAGGTTGATACTTCCCTTAAAAAGGACTCTTGGCACATTTTGGGGGATTAATTTCTCTGATTAGCGCTTTTGGTGGCCTGCTTTCCACCTTTTTATATGAAACAATGAAAAGTATAGGTTTGAAAACGCTGGGGAGTTAAGTAAAAACTGATTGTTGTGGCTGAAAAATTACTAGAACTACCAAAACTAATCCATTGAGCATTTGAATAACACCTTTTTTGATGTCAATGGCAGAGAGGGAGACATTTTTCAAGCTTGACATGCGGATCTAAAATTTTTTTCGCGTCTGGCTTACTTTTTTTTCATCCCTCCTTCATCTTATTTGATCGTTTGAATTTTTTGTTAACTTGATGACATGACTTGAAAAAAACTTAAGCATCGTTTATCCTAGGTTTAAAAAAAATGTTAAGAATGCTATTGGGAAAACCATGGGCACAAAGCATCCGTGGTAAACGCCTAAGAATGAGTTAATCAACGAGTTTGGCCTGCTTTCTGGATCTCCTTCCTTCTTTTACATCTTTAATCTGAGTTTCTCAAATACTTTCCACAAACGAGTGGCTAAAAATAAACAACAGAAATAAAAAGTAATTTCCTCTCACAATGAGTTATGCGCGAGGTTAAAAACGAGAATGAAAAAAAAATTCAAGGACGTTTCCCTTTTATTTTGTACACCCGAAATAAAATGATGTCTTCAATTTTTTTTTTTATATATACAAGGAAAAATAACGAAGGGATAAACATTTTTAGAAGGGATTTTAATGGCGAAAAGATCATTCTGGTTGAGCCGTTGTCCTCTTTTTCCCTCGTTAGGGTCGAGACAAGGGAGATCCCACCCCCTTCGCCCACTCACAAAGGAAAAACTTAAAATTAACATTGAAAACAAGAGTTGGATTTTATATTCAAGAAGCCGCGTTCTAAGTCTTTCATGAGAAAGTCACTTCAAAGCCTTTGTGGTTGCCACCTGCCCTAACCCCTAAAACAAAAAGATCTACCGAACCCTCCCTTCCAGTAACAGAAGATCACCCTAAAAATTACTTTTTATAATTAAAAACAAAACAAAAAAATTTCTTTTTTTTTTAACTTTTGTTTTTTTGTTTCAGGTGAAAAAAAATGAGTTCTTAATTATGTGACAATTTGAAAGGTAACATTAGTTAAGTTGGAATAATAATTAGTATTTTTTTCTCTCTTATTCAAAACTGGAACATTCGGTAGAAAAAAAAATAATTTTACTAATAATGGGAAGTTTGTCGTGAGCCCTTGTTCTCCTTGGTCTGAGACAGAAAGATGGACAATTTCCTCAAAATCTCCTCCCTTTAAAACCATCTTAAAATACTCCCTTGGGTATGAAGTTTTTTAACCCGTATCAGGATTTATACTATAACAGTTGCTACTCCTGCATCCTAAGAATTTTTTTCCCCACTTTTTTCTGTTGGATTTTTTAAAAAGGGAATAGCACCTACCCCCTGGGTGTTAAGGGAGACCTTTACATAAAATAGATTAGGGATACTAATTTATAAATAACAAACTTCTTCTGACTAAAATGAACTCTAAAAATTAAATACCAGTTTTTTTAGGTTAAAAAAAAATTCTGAAAAAGTGGCCAAAATCGCTCTAATCGTAAATCGATAGCGGAACAAAGATTATTAGTTTTGGTCGGGTTGTCAAGCGTCGAGTACATTGTGGTGAATGAGGCAAGCAATCCGAGCGGGAGATCAGGACGACACTTTTATTCATATCAATCAATATTTAAATAGCCCTTTAAATTGTCAAAGGCTTGTTTTAATTACTGGCTGTACATCGTTTGTTTATGTAAATGAGTTTGTTTTTACCCGCTAGTCCTCTCGTGGAAATCACTTAAGCCGATTTTTTTCAAATGGATTTTTTTTTGTTGTTCATTAACTGGCTGAAAAGCTTTGTTTCAACAACTCCTAACCAAACCCTTTTTCAACTGATATTTGGGGTCTTTTTGCTGAACCTATGTAAATAAATCGGGATTACCAATATACGAAACGACGGCACTCACTTAAAAAACTTAATTAAATTCGTTTTATTTTCTTCACTATCCAAACTAATTACTGGAATATGCCGTTTGGTGTTTTACTTCCTCAAAGAGAAGTCATTGTGATACCTTCAATGGAAAAGAGTCTTCCAGACCCCGTAGAGGAAATTAGTGGTCTTGCCCGATCATGAGGCTGTCCGTCGCATTTTTCCGGAACACTTCACGGCCGCAATTTTCGTCCGATTTTCACCAAATTTTCACAGAAATTTCATAGAAATCTTGAAAATATTGAGGGCTTTTTTCGAAATTCGTACAAATAGGAGATCTGCCCGTCTAAAGTTTCGCTTAATGCGCTACTACTAATTGGACTCCAATCTTCACTAAATTCTCCATATACTCCTTATTTTATCAGGATTTATTGGGAGAAGAAAAAAAATATCTTTGGAAGAAATTCGGTGTTTTCTCGCCCATTCCGTGTGGCCTGGCTGGGCGAAGACTTTTACTTTTTCTACGTTAATTCTGAAAATTTTATTTTCGATTCTTGGAATGAAAAACGATTACGTTGCCCTAGTTTGAGGAAGTTCCAGTCGGTGCCAGCTCTGATCAGCATTTTTTTTTTTTTTTTTTTTCATATCTGGATTTTTTATGAGTTTTAACTTCCTCCCATATACGCTGGGGTCAAAAAGACTGGAGGCACTGAGAAGGGTTTTATTTTATTCATTTTTTAAGGGAGAAGGGAATGATGGTTTAAACATTAACCTTCAAGAGGGCAAAAGACGAAGAGAAGGCAGATTTGCATACAAATATATATGGATAAATTTGGCAATTAGGAATGTTGTGAATTTTAATGAGGTCGTTCATTGTGTATCACAATAGGTCGGAGAGGCTTAAAGGGAGTGGTATGTAGATTAGGGTAGCCTTTGGCCGGTTTCCTCGCCCCTTCGCCCCTTTCTAATGAAAGTCAGAGTCCGACCTACGTGCCCACCATCCAAACGAACACTGTTCTACCCCTCTCTTGAGTCTTTTATTATATTTACTTTAAATGGGTTTCCATTTTTTATTGTAGAATCCTTAGAAATCTCTTTTCGGTTAATGAAATCGTCCAGATGCTAGGCTACCTTTCAGTATTATTCTTTTTTTTCTCCCGACTTTCCTTTTTTCTGAAGGATTTTGAAACTTTTAAAATTTCTGATTTATTCGAAAAACCTCCTCACTTAACTCATTTAAATTTTTTTTCTCAAAAAATCTTATGATTACGGAAATTACTAATAACCTCCACCGTTATTTTTGTAAAGGTATGAATAGGCCGTCAATGTATTATTAAATTGCCTTTAGCTAGATGTCACGTGACATGGAACAATAAGTCCGGTCAAGTGCGCGCTTTGCGTAAACAGAGCTCCGGGTATAATCAGAAAGTGCAAACAGCGAAGAAGGAAAGGAGGTTGAATAAGAGAGAATCTCTTGTTGTCCAGAATGAAGGCTTTCATAATTTAGGGCGGGCCCCGGGTGCTTTGAGAAGGCGTTTCGAAGGACAATCTCCGTTGGGTTAAAGATCAGATCTCCTCCTTTTCTTCTCCTTTTTTTATTATTTTTTTAATTTTGCATGAATTCTTCTTTTTTTTTCCCTTCGGAAATAAAAATAACAAGTCTCTTGCTGAACCTTCACCTTTCTACGAATAAAATTAAACAATCGGCAGTTGAAAAGAAGGTTTCGCAGGGCCATAAAATTATGCACTCTTTTTTTTTTTTTTTTTCTTAAGTTTGATAAAGGTTTAAAACTGTTTTGGGAGGAGTTGTTGGGGGCTGGCCGCAGGGATGACTTTGATTAATTCGGAGGAGTGAAAAGAAGAAGAACAATGCGTTGTGTAAATATAGACGAAGAATTTTGATTTAGTACATTCTCATTTTACGGACGTTCCTCTTCGGCCCATCGCTTTCAAATGACTCGATTTAAAAAAATGTCCTTCGAAATAAATCATTTATTATTTATGTCTTTTCTTTTCACACCGAATTTTTGTACTCTTCTCTTTAAGTATAGCCCTTAAAAAATTTTGTTTTCCAAAATATCAATTTTGCTTGGTATTTCGTTAGCCATGACTTTTGTGTGTCGTGATTTACAAACCTCTTGTTTCTGGTGAAGGACATAAATTTATTTCTGGCAGCTGTTATAACTTGTAATATACTACCTAGCTAACTAAATTACAAGTTTTTAAGTAGCGTTCAAAATAAAAGGGCTGTGAGCATTTTGATATCAAATTTGGATATTGCGAAAATTTAAGTTTCTTTCATAATTTGACTTTCTTTTTATGCTGTTATGCTATCTGTTGTTCAAATTTTTCAAAAAACGGAATTTGGCGAAATGGGGATGCTTTTTGAGTTCATTTTGTAGTGAGGAAAGGTTTAAAAAGCGCACACAATGGTAATTTTTATGACGGAAATACATATTTCGCCGGGCATCTTTGGCTTGAGGTCAAAAAACATTTCACTCATTCTATTGTTAAATTGCTTGACCTGGTCATCATAATTTAAGAGAACGTTATGGCCGACTAAAAATATAATTTAAATAACCCTCATCTCAAAACTTGATTCTGAGATGACTTGGCAACAAAAATGGCTGATTATCGTTATTATTCCGGGTTTCTGTGTTTTTGTACGGGCCTCTTTTTTTCTCCCCTGTGAAACCCGTTTGGAAAAGGTAGAGGCAGGGGAAAGAATGAAAAAGACCAGAGTTAATGGGAATGTAGAGGGTGGAAATAGCTAAAATCTGCACTGAAAAGGATCAAAGGGAAACAATCAAATCTCTCGGACATCAAACACAATGTTCCAATAAAATATTCCATTATTTGTTTTCTACCTATGGGAGTAAGCCGTTTGACGCTGGCTCACTGTAAAATCCTCCTTTAACTCGTGAACAACTTTTTAGGAATGGTCCCTTTTTTCCCCCTTTTTTTTCAACCCTTTGACCGATAAACCTTTTCCTTCAGGAAAAAATTTCTTTTGAAATGAAACATTGTTATACATTTTGTTCAACCCGGAAAATCAATGGGAAAAATAAGATTTTTATTTTCATCTTGATGATAAATGATAATTTACAACGCATTTGCCACCGGATATTGTTTTTTTCCCCTGCAGAAAAAAAATGAGAAGAGAAAAAAAGAGCTGTGCGTCTGAAATACGGTCTAAAATAGAAAAGATGAAAGAGAAAAAACTCTATCAGAGAAAGTTAACAAGGGGTTTCTCGTTTTAACGTCTTCATTCGGCGGAAAAGGTACTTAACTCCGAGAAAAGAGAGGGGGATACAAAGCAGACACCGTAATGATTGGTATCTTCGCTGTATGATTGGGTGTCAGAAAAAATTTGTCGGATCACTTGTCAAGACACAAGTGATGTCGTCATTATTGGCTGAGAGAATCCCCCAACGCTCGACGCCCGCACGCCCCCCCACTCCACGCCGCCGGCACGCATGCCTCCGCAATGCCACATCCGAACTCTAATTTACTCTCCCCTTCGAAGCAGCAATTTTCCTTAGGTTTTCACCCGCGGCCAAATGACCGCGCTAAGCGATCATTGTTTTTTACTTGGCGAACTACAATAGTTTGAAAAATGAAATACCAGGTAGTTAAGTTTGAAATTTAGTAATCGTGGTACGCATCCTCCTCAATGCCACATCCGAACTCTATTACGTTACTCCCCTTCGAGGCAGCAATTTTCCTTAGGTTTTTACCCGCGGCCAAATGACCGACGACAAATGATTGTTTTACCCTCCATGTAAGGTTTTTGGGGAATGATCTTCCAGACCCCGGTGGGTCGAATTGAATATGGATCTATACCGTTCTTTTTGTATTCGAAATAATATCTTTAATTTCGTAAAGTCTGAAGAGGAAGCGGCAAGTGCTAGATTCACCGATGCGCTTTAACGTTTACGCAGTTGAAGAGTGAGATGAAACATTGCTGTGTAGCAAAATCGCCATTTTGCGGGCTTTTTTTCAATATAGGAGTCATACTCATCACTCATTCCCTACATTGGCCTCGTTTATACTTCGGAAAGCACTCATAAAATTGTGTTTTCGTTAAGGCCTGTAAAATCGTATTGTGCTGATCCCGCTAGATTCGCCATTTTCTTTTTAAAAAATACTTGACCGCCTTAATTTTCGGATTTTCTTCTTTCTACTGAAGCCACTCAAAGCTAGATTCGTGGACTATCAATGATATGAAACGTGGTCAGAAAAACAACTTCCCTTTTTTGAAATGGTAACAAAGATCCTTAGAACTCTGACGTCACCTTCTCTTTAATAATTCCGCAATCTCCGTTCCTCACTTTTAAGAATTCATGGAAGTGAAACCTCACATTCTGCTCTTCTTAAAAATGAACTGTTTAAAAAGAAAATCCTTTAAATTCAGCAACTAACACGATACATAACTAGAAATAAAATCCAAGAGAAAAAAATTATCTTTGACTTTTTGTGCTAAATATCGCGTCTCTATGGGTAGGATGGGAAAAAAAAAGGAGGGAGATGGGAAATCGTTAAAGGTATTACTTGTAAGTACGAAGAAGAGGAGAAAAGAACTGCTGGCTACACAAAACGTGATCGGCTTCTATCAATCTACCTTCTTTAAGCGACGGGCATCAAAATTCATTTTACATTATTCTTTATGATTTTTTTAGTTGACACTTTTAATTTTTTCTCTTTCGGACAAAAAAGGCGTGTATCATTTATAAAATGGGAAAAGCGAATGAAATGGAGTCTTGTAAGGTGAGAAGATGAGAGATATAAATGGGTTAGACAATTAGGGAGCGTGGAGGTCGAGGCCCCTTGTCAGATAGCATTCTAATAACGTATAAAACAGGGAGCTTTGTCGCCTTATCATACGACGGCATCTTCACTCCACGATTGTCCCCCCTCGCCCTTTAACTTTGATCTTTGACTGAGAGAGCCCCGCACAAAAACCTCCAACTTTGTATTCATAGGAGACCGACGGCTTTCCTCTCTCTTTTATCTCCACTTCGTCACTACTCTTTCTCTTAACTCCCCCGCCCTCCTTCACCACCGACCTACCTAATTGTCTAATCCGAGAGCAAATGCTTTACATCTCTTAACCCTCCCTCTTTTCGCTTTCTCAACCCTCGGATTTCAACAGACGGTGATTTTAACGGCTATTCATTTCGGACTTTAAGCATTTTGTTTCCCATTCAATAAAATTCGAAAAACACGGCAAAGTTTTCCTCTTTCAAAGAATTAACCTGAAGGGAAAATCCTTAGAAAGTGAAATAAAACTAATGAAATCATTTTTTTCAATTATTTAGCTAATCGTATTAGCCGTCTACACGCTACATACCAACGAAGATTACCACAGGAGAAAGACTGTAGAAACCCCTGCACCCCTAAATCTCTTCTCTTTTCATTATGTTACTTGACGATTGGGAACCTGGAGCTTTAGTTCACTTTTCTGAAGGATTAGCGCAAATGACCGTCACCGCGACTACAATCGTATCCAGTCAAACTGGGCCAAAAAACCCTAGAGAGCATCTTCCTAAAGATTTTCATTCTAAAAATTTTACATTGATCCTATCTAAAGGCGATGTTTACTTATTTATTAAATAAAGTACTTACTAAATTAGAGTGAAATATATGAATCAAACAGCTGCCACCTCAACTATTTTCATAACCCATTCCGACCTTTAACCACTCAAACTTCCTTTATTTACTTCCAGAGTCAGCTCGAAATTAACAACGCGGTTTCATCTATTTTCGGCTTTAGAGGACCTCGATTTGATTCGAGTAAACCGTGAAAATATTTTAATTTGATATCAAAGTCTTTAGATTACTAACAATAATTAATTTTTAATTCGTAATTCAATATCTAATTCAGTTCTATTATTTAGGTAAATAATGTGGAAGAAGAATGGAATATTTAGAGTTCATAGAGGTAGACAATCGTCGTAATTACTAATAAGATACTAAACCAGGACTACCGTTAAGTCATGCCTGTTTGCCAACTCATCCCTTGCCACCCATTTCTTTTAAATGCTCATAAAAAAATACAATTTTACTCAAATAAACTTTGTATGCGCTATATAAGTTAATAATCAGTGAATCAGCAATTTCAGGTGGTTTTTAGTTACAACCGCCGCGTCGGCGGTTTTTTAAGAGAGAGTTGAATTAAACCGGTCAATAAAGTTATGGATTTATGAGGATTGAACTTTAAAAAATTAGACCAGCTGGTTTTTTTTCCTTTCTTTGTTGGCTTCGGTGATATTAAATTTTTTCGTAAGCAAGGAGACAGAAGGAGAGTTTCGGATAGGTATAATTTAGGTCCTCTTTAATTCTATTGAAAAATAGCGGTAGTAACCGTAACATCTTTAAAATAAGCATTTATGTGTTGATAGGTAATTGTCCTGTACAAATTTTGTGACTTTTTGTCAGTTAATCAAAACTTGAATTGTTTAGGTCCCCATGTTTTACTTAGGGAGCTTTGAAAAAAAAAATGCCTGGAAAATTCAAGTCCCTTCTAAGTGAGTAGTCATCAAAATAAATAACCCTTGGAGACTTTTGTGGGTGGAACAAAGAAGAGGGGGGTGAAGGAGAAGGAAGTGAATAGAATGAAGCAATTAGGGAGGTTAACAATTGTTGATAGAACAAGCTGTTGAGCTAATTGTCCTTTAGGAAAGAGAAGGGAGGGAGGCTCGGTTCAAGAGGGAGTTAAACCCCGCAAGAACAGGAACGGACTTCCCCCTCACCTCCTGTCCTAAAAATCACCCTTCACCAACTAATAACTCCCGTTGACCCTCCTCGAATCTGGAAAAATTTCGTTGAGTGCTTCTCTCATATTTCGGTTGAATATTAAAGTACTTTGTTATCAGTGTTATCACCAAAGAATGATCCGCGTACCCCTTGCGGGCGAGCCATGCTGCTTGGTTGTTTTGCACTTTGGAGTGGCTTTTGCTTGGTGGGGCGGAACGCAACCGTTTTCCCGGATTAAAAAATCTCCAGAACGAAATAAAAAACGTTTTTTGCTTAGTTCAGGTGCTTTAGACTTGAAAAAGCGAGATATTTCCCATAGTATTTAGAGGAGCCTTGGCGTTTTCTCTTGAATCTTGTAAGGTATATCGGCCATCATATTTGGTGGATTTCTTTTCTTTAGTTGCGATTTTGATGCTTTTTGAGTTTTACAAAAAGTCGCAATATTGTGTTTCATTTTGAAATGGAAAAAACAGGAAAAAGACAAGTAAATGGCGTGAACAGTGGTGGACCGTAATCCGAGCGAAGAGGATTTGCCGTGGATGGACTTAAGGGATGAAAAGAGGAGGGAGAAAGAGAGAGTGAATAAAGGTGGAATTAGCCGGAATGGGGGGGGGGCAAATGTACCGACCCTCTCCTCACACTCACAACACATATGTCGACATATTCTTTCTCTTTCATCTTTTAATACCAATCCTTAACAAATTCAAGCCTCTTTTCATTCAAGTGAGAATGCCAAACAATTTTGTTTCATAATTAAAATCTTTTACTTTTCGGAAGAAAAGGGATAAGAGAGTAGTTTTTCCCTGTGGTTGTTCACTCGTTTTACCGTAATTTCTAAAACTTTTCATATCCTATGATTTCACAAAAACTTCTTCGTTAACAATAACTCTGTTCAAAGAAAAGGATACGTTTCGAGAGGGGAAAACTTGGAGAGGGGACCGTAGTTTAGGTAATATTATTTATGCTCCAAGCATAAACAAACTTGGCCGAGAGAAATCAAAGGGTAGCGGGGATTATGAACGGGCGAGCTCTGAGACCTGTTTACATTGGTTAGCGTTTGAAGTGTCGGGGAGACCTGCCTTGTCTCAATTCTACTCTTTTCTCATTACATCTGTTGTTCTTTCCCTTTCACACAACTTAGTCTCACAAGTACAAACAACTGAGCTGTTTGGGAAATAATCTGACACTAATTCGCCATGGGTAAAACTCGATGCTCTTGTTTAGAAAACACAATCCAAGCATCTTCCATTTTAAAAATAGCTTTCAAAGGCTTTGAGACATTTAATTTTTTTTAAACATACATTTTTTTTAATTTATTCTTGCCTCTTAATTGTAAACTTTTCCAGGAATTGGTGGGGCTAAAAAGTCGGTACGAAATGTTTTATGAATTTTTTTTATATTGAGTCTATTGTAAAAAATGTCAAAAGGATTCTTTTTATTCCTTTCGTATTCATCAAAATTCGCCTCTTTTCTTTTTCTTTTGAATTTTATTCAATAAATATCAAGTCTTCTTTTTACTTTCAATTTTCTAGGAATCAATACCTTAAAGAAAACAGCCTATTTTTCTCTGAATACAAAAGGAACTCTGTGTATAGAGGAGCGGCGATGAATAATTTAAAA
>JACGAQ010002048.1:0-46993 GCA_014119065.1 Orius insidiosus
TGGCTGGTAATGGTCGACGACTGGCTTGGTAGGGGTCGACGTAGGTATCGGATGGCGAATTCGATCGTTTAACGGTGCGTTTCCCAGACGACCGCCCACCCTAACTATACCCTGAGAATCCAGGAACGGATTCAAAGTTCGAAACTCCTTCCATTTCTTCGGATCAACCGATAAATCGAAGTGCGTTCGTTGAACGAATTTAATGAGCTCCCGAGTCGACGTAGTGACCTCGACTAACTTAAGTTCTCCGGCTTTGGGTTGACCTGCTTCCTGTTTGTGCCTACCAATAAATCGAAGGACGTACGCAAAGGCTCTTACAAGTCGTAGATGAGACGACTGGCGTTCAATAAATGCGGTCACGCGGTCTTCGGAATCCAGGGCTTCGTTCAGCAACACGACGTCCTGCTTAATTTCGGGTAACTCTTTGTCAGGAACGTCAACTCTTGAAATTGGCCAGTCGGAGGTGTCTTTTTTAAGCCAACTTGGTCCTTTCCACCACATCTCTAACTCGACTAGCTTCTTTGGATCGGTCCCCCTCGACGCGACGTCTGCAGCATTGTGTTGAGTTGGGACGTGATACCAAGAATCGATTTCACTCCTCTCCAAAATCCAATGGACCCGATTAGTCACGAATGTGTGAAGTTTGTATAACGGCGTTTTCAACCAGGATAATACGGTTTTTGAATCCGAAAGCAGTACGTTGATCGTATGTCGAATCTTTCGAGTAAGTCTTCTGCCGCTCTCAAGGACTTTACTAATAGCTGAGCCGCACAGAGCTCAAGACGAGGAATGGTAAGTGTTTTGAGAGGAGCGAGCTTCGTCTTGGCGTATATCAAATGAGATGAAACCTCTCTGTCGCCGTCTTTCATTCGAAGATACAACACCGCCGCGTAGCCTTCAGAGGAGGCGTCTGCGAAGCCTATGACGTCTACCGTGGTCAGAGCTTTCGGGACAAAGCATCTGGGAATCGTAACTGCTTCAACGTTCGGTAGATCCTCATAATAATTTTGCCATTCAGAGGCCACGTCCTGCGGAACTGGGTCGTCCCATTGAAGTTTCGAACGCCACAACTTCTGTAGGAGAACTTTAGCTTTGAAAACGACCGGCGCGAGATACCCCAAAGGGTCGTACATCCTCGCTATTGTTGACATGATGCCTCGTTTTGTCGCTCTCAATTCCATAGATCGTACTTTGTAGGTCAGCACGTCGTCCTTAGGTTCCCATTGCATGCCCAATACCTTTACGGCTTTGTCCTCCATATCTCCCAAGTAAATCGCATCCTTTCCTAATATTTCACCGTCCTGCATTTTCCCCTCTTGTGTGAGTCTCTCGTCGTTGCTCCATTCTTTGAGTGTGAATCCTCCCCTCTTTAATAGTTCTATGAGTTCCAGTTTCAACTTCTTAGCTTCTTCGATAGAGTCAGCGCCCGTTAAAATGTCATCTACGTACGTGTCCCGTTTTAACGCTTTCGAGGCTAGTGGATATCTGTCCCCTTCGTCCTTGATAAGTTGTCTCACTACCCTCAGTGCTACATATGGGGAGCAAGACATCCCAAATGAAAGTCTGTTGAAACGATACTCCTGTAAGGTCTCACTCTTGTCGAATCTATACAGAAAATGTTGGAATTTCCGATCTTCTTCGTCGACAACGACTTGCAGAAACATTTTGCATATATCCGACGTCAAGGCTATGAGATGAGTTCGAAATCCGAGTAGAACATCCTTGATGTCCAACTGTAACTTTGGTCCCACTAACAGACGGTCATTTAAGGACCCCGTCTTCGTCGACGCTGACGCGTCGAAAACTATTCTTAATTTTGTCGTTGCGCCTTCCTTTAGTACTCCGTGGTGCGGTAAGTAGAACGCCCCATCTTTATCCGCTCTAGATATGAAACCTAGCTCTAAATATTCCCGAATTGCTTGGTCGTAGAGGAGTTTCAATTCTTTGTTCTTTCGGAACTTGTCTTCTAGCCGATAGAATCTTAGGAGAGCGAGTGGTTTAGACGGACCTAAGTCAGTGGGTGTTTCCTTGAAAGGCAATCGGATTTTATATCGTCCATCTCTTTCTCGAGTATGAGTTTCACAAAAATGTTCTTCGCATTTAGTATCCAAGGGGTTCGTCGGGTTTACTTCTGCTACCTCCTCAACCTTCCAGAATTTCTCCATAATCGTGGGAAGATCTTCGATATGGGAGGATGCGAGCAAGGTGACAACGCCTCCATCAACAATGTCAAAAGGAGTCGGACCCATCACGACTGCCCCAAATATAGTTTCCATTACACAGGGAGGCCTTTCGTCCTTTCGAGGTGATACCCCATTGAAAACTTCCAAGAATCTATCCGCGCCAGAAGGAAATCGACTTCACTTGGTTCGTAGAATTTTTCATCCGCTAGCACCATTCCTCTAAAGGAGTCGACTATTGAGCGAGGTAGCTTCTGGTTGGGTATTCTTGAGCAGATTCTTGGAATAACGACCGCATCCATACATATTTCGACTTGAGCGCCAGTCCTCGGATCAAGACGCATCGAGCTTGTCGCTGTCCGCCTGCTATCGGAGCTCCACCGAATCCTCGAAGTCCATGTGGATTAGGACTCATCTTCAGTTTCAAACTTTCTGCTAATCTGCTGGTAATGAATGATCTCTGAGCGCCGCAGTCTATGACCATACGTAGAGGATGTACGCCGCCGGTTCGATCCTTGATAAGTGCTCTCGCTGTTCCTAAAAGGGCGTTGGAATCTACGGCCGAGGTTGACAAAATCTCCTGAGACTTTGATTTCTGAACGTCTAAGTTCGAATTGGATTGGAGTTCGACGGCATGCAGAAGTCTGTGATGCTTCTTTTGGCACACATCGCATCTCGCTTTCGATCTACAGAAACGGGATATGTGTCCATCGGCGAAGCAATTAAAGCAAACTCCTCGGACTCTCTCCTTCAGAACTTCAAATCTTTCCTTGGGCGTCCTTTGAATTAAGGCCGGACACTCACTGAGTCTATGACTCCCCTGACACAGTAAGCAAACTTCAGCCTTCTCACTATCGTCCTGAGCGCATAGGACTTGTTTAGCGTCTCTCCGCTGTCTAGCGCCCGATGTAGCGGTGGCAGCTACGATCTCCAAGATGTTTCTTCTTTCCTCGATGAACTCCGTGAAATTATCGAAAGTTGGCATCCCTCTACCGGCGTATTTGTCTTCAAATCGTTTACGGTTCTCGGCATCTAGACTCTTCAGCCCGACAAGAGGAAGAGGTCACCTAAATCATCCAGTTTGAGCGCTTGAAGTGCCATGACGTCCGTGGCGAAGACCTCCGTCAACTTTTGCAACCCTGCGACCGATTCCTCGTTCAGCGGCTTGACATTTACAATCCTTTCTACGTATAAGTTAGCCAGTCTTCTCTTATTGTTGTACCTTGCTAGTAGGGTGTCATAAGCTATTTGGTAGTTTCCTTCAGCGATGTGAAGTGACTCAATCAACCTTAGCGCCGAACCCTTCAAACTTCCTCTCAGGTAATGGAACTTTTCGGCTTTTGACAGTTCCGTATTATGATGGACGAGCGTTTCAAAGAGAGTATGAAAATTGGTCCATTCTTGGAGATCTCCTGAAAATTGCGGGATGTCAATCTGGGTAACTTTATCCGGTTTCTATGGGTAGACTGCGAATCGCTTGACGCTAAGGAGTCACGGCGCTCCTCCCTTTGTGCATTCAACTTCTTTGCTGCCGCTTTGATCGAGAAATAAAGCTCGTCGCAGTTCTGGGCCGTGGAAGCGACGTCTTTGATTTTATCGGAGTCCTCTAATTCTTCGTTGGTGGTGATTATGGTCTCTTGTGCGGTTTCGAACGACTTCATATCATCATCAATGCGTTCAGCCCTCGTCAGAAAGATAGCAGCCTTTTCTTCGTTTTCGATCTCCTTGATGAGATCGAAGGCGACTTGAATTCTAGAGAAGTACTTCTCCCTCAAGGCAAGGGCCTTCTTCATGCGTCCGCTTGCAAACATAATCCAAAAATGTACCTTCCCTCAGTATAACAACCGTTCTAATAGTTGCCTAAATCCGGCCCGGAGGACCATATGTTCCCTTCAGGCGATTCCTGGGTGAGAATATGTCCTGAGCCTTGGAACGTAATTTTATTTTATTTGCCGGAGGTAGATAACGGTTGGCAACTATCAGAAGGGTTGAATGTATGAAAGAAAACTATTAACATTTATCTGTCATTTATTGCCAATACTGTCATCGCGGACATGCTATTCTTACAAAATTGGCCTTAACAAATTATAAACCAAACTATAAATAAGAATTCAATACAAATCTTAATAAATCTAATTAAGCTTGGGTATGAATGCGAATACAATTCTTAATAAATATAAATAAATTAGCTTTGGGTGTGCATGCGAAACAAAATCTTAATAAATATAATTAAACTCGGGTATGAATGCGAATACAATTCATAATAAATATAAATAAATTAACTTTGGGGGTGCATGCGAAACAAATCTTAATAGGTAAATATAATTAAGCTCGGGTATGAATGCGAATACAATTCATAATAAATAAAATAAATTAACTTTGGGGGTGCATGCGAAACAAATCTTAATAAATATAAATAAATTAACTTTGAGTATGCATGCGAGAATGAATCTTAATAAATATAAATAAATTAACTTTGAGTGTGCATGCGAGAAAACTCTTAATAAATATAAATAAATTAACTTTGAGTGTGCATGCGAGAAAACTCTTAATAAATATATATATACATAAATAAGTCTTAATAAATAACTATATAAATAAATCTTAATAAATATATAAACTTTGATATGCATGCGAAAAGAAACTTAGCAATTATAAATATATAAACTTTGATATGCATGCGAAAGAAACTTAACAATTAATATAAAATAAATCTGCTACGGATGCAGACAAAGAACTTAATAAAATAAAATAGACTTTGGTATACATGCAAAAAGACTTCATAAATATAAAATAAACTTTGATATGCATGAATAAAAAAAAAAAGGGATAGATAAACGAATGGGTACTTGCACAAAATTACGGTGCGACGAAGCGTCCGCTTCCAATTCGTTTTATCCACTGAACTATTTTCGTTTTGTTTTTCCCCCCTAACCCTTCCGGCCCTAGTGATCATTAACTGGAGTAAACACTCGCCTACAACTTTCTTATCTTCATCCCATCGATGACCTTCCTTCTTATTTCAAATTTTATAATTTTAATTTAGAAAAAAACCAACTCGAATTTCGGGACGAAACAGTTTCTTTTCAACTACCCTAAGAAAGCCCTTGGAATCGCCTTCCCCAAGATACTCCGAATCATAGTTGCTACTCTACCTTACTCCATACGCAGCTTCCGAGCGTTCAAAGATTTCGACCGCTCCCACTACCTCCATTCCTCCACTTGTCCCCTGATAATCAGCACTACAGCTAGAAAATATAAATAATAGGTATTATGCCATAAGTTTTCTTTATTTAGGTTTCATCATGGACTTTTTTTAGCTTCTGTGGACAGCGGCAATCCTTTGAATGCACAGGAACATCAATTATTCTTGCCGGTGTCTACACTAGCAGCGGATACCACGCCATTGAGGCTAGAAAATCCTCGTTTCTGAAAAGTCCCGTCCAAAGAAACTGCCAAGATAGCTATTCTTATCAACTAAGGATTACGCTTGATAATCTTGTGGTTGAAAAACTTATGTTTTTCTTCTCTTTTAGGTTATGATTGGCCATCAATTGGATTGGCTAATATAGAATGTAAAATTCCTTGGTGGCTATCAATCGACATATTATCTAGAGTCCCAGTTGATTCAGGTACGAATACAAATAGAGGCTGTTGAATAATTAGTATCGACTTTTATCAGAATTAAACTCGTTTGTCGCTGAATAATCCCTCTGAGCATTGAAATCCCTGTCGAATTCCCTCCAAGGCCTAACATATAACCTTAGCCTGGAATATTCTCTGCGTTAATTTTGACCATAACGTCTTCTGCAGTGCTTTAGTTGTTTTTTCCATTAAAAACGAGTTGGTATTTAATAACTTAATCTTGGATAACTTGTACAAATTATCACAAAACTAAAAAGCTAGGTGACTAGATTCACAGTTTACTCGTATTCACGTGTTTATCACAGCTCTCGTTTTTATTTTAGCACAAATAAAGCTTTTCTTTGGAAGTTTTTAGGAACTTTTCCACTGCTGCGGTTTCGCTACCATATGATTTATTTACATTATCAGTATTGAAATATAATTCATTCGAATTAGTGAAACAATTATTTCATCCGAAATATATGGGACAGTCTAAAACGCAGACGAGTTTCACAGACCACAGACAGAAATAGGGTGGATAGGAAGGGGGGGAAGGGTTGGTAGGGAGGAATCTCGCCCGTCTTTGCCTTCCTACGTTTTTTTTTTTAAATTTTCAAAATATTTCTTAATGAAGTTTGAAGCAAATTGAATGTGAAGTCCGGAACCTTTAAGTGCAGAATGAAAAAGAAAAAGAGATTTGTTTTCAGATCATCCTCTTCATTCTGTGTGATAGATAATCGAGGCATTTTTTGACCTTCTACCATTATCAAAGCTGAGAGTTAATTAACATATTGTACATGTAAATAATATTATTTTTAATATTTTTTTTTTGGACTTCGCTTTTTTTTGGGGTTCGTCATTCCCAATTTTCTTCATCATGGTCCCATTTAAAACGTCGCAACTCATCGTGATACCAAAATTCGGTTGGGTGGTACCCACATTTTGGACATTCAAGGAGGTCAGAACCAGATGAGAGCCTCACGTGGTACTCTGCGAAGCAACTGAAGAAGAAACATAATATTTCGTATGAAATAATATTTGTTAATTCGTATGAATTATTTATTTAAACTGAACTGATATTTTTAAGTCATATGGTAGCGGACCGAGCCGCTACACAACTATCCATCCCGATGTAGGATTGTAGATAGAGCACACGGTTCTGAATTCTACCACGTCGAAATACTTATGTATATCTTGTAAGTAAATCTTGCTTCCGTTCTCCCTAGTAGCGTTCGATATGATGATATGATGATGATAACGGTCGATATGATGGAGAAGGTGTAGCTCCATCCTTTCCGTTTAGAAAACAGCCATCTCCAATGTTCATATGGAAAGTGCAGCAGTAGGACTTCGATGAATTCCGGTATACTTGCATAGAACGTAAGGAAAAAGCGGTTCCGTTTTCCTTCAGGCATTCTACACCAGATGGATAGCGCATTTAGTGGTGTTTCGTGTTCGGAAAACAGAACCTCATCAATAACCTCATAATTTTTTACCACGACACTTGTTTTTGTTTTAAATTTTCCCATCTTGACGGTTAGCAAGTTGAACGCAGACTGAATAAAATTAAAGTCGCTGTACAGAAAAATGGAAAAATAACATCGTAAAAGAGGCGGTTTCTTTGAAGATGGTGAAAAAATAGGGGGGCGGGTTCGGTTCTTTGTACTAGTAGGATTAAGACAACTAATTCTCTCTCCACCCCTCATGGGAACAAACGAAAATTAAGTATCAAAATTGAAAAAAAAAATTATTTAAAAAAAATTAAATAAGTATTCCAAAACTGTAAAATCTTTGCTAAAATATTTAAAAACGGTAAAATATGTAAAATCCCCCAAATATGTGAAAATATGGTAACAAGTATGGTTTATTAGATTCAAAATGGTCTGAAACGTAAAAGAAAACTTGAAAAACCTATGCTGTATACAAAAAAAATATTTAAATACATACGAATCCGGTCCCTACAGTAATAACTCTTCCGTAATGGTTGCAGCTTTCCATATGCCTCTCTTGCTCATTTGAAGATTTTCCTTTACACCATGAATGGACCAGCCATTTCAACCTTGAAGTCAGCAATTTTGTTTCTTCTATTAAGTCCTCAGGCTCTTAATACTAAGTGACGTTTTTTTCAGAAATCCCAGATATTTTGCTTAATACCTATTTCGACTGTATTTTTGTTGTAGTATATGCGGCAGAAATTAATTAATTATTAATTAAATGCTTGTGTGCTTTGACAACAGCTTCTCCAGAACGTCTGTTCTTCGGTTGTATGCGGATAGTTTGTCTTTTTCCAACTTAAGCTTTTCCTCTTCAGGCGCAGTCGTCTTGTTGCCTAGTTTTCTCGCTTCCTCTTCCTGCTCCTCCTCAACTGACCCTCTGAATCTAAAATAAAAAGAACATTACTTTCATATACCAAAACAAGGATATTAAGCTTACTCTTGGAGGTTCCTTGAATAGCGTCAAGTTGTTCGGCAGGGTCTTCTACCTCGCCTTCCGGTTTCATATATTCAACAACTATTTAAAGAAAGTAAAATTATCCTCAGAAAATACTAACTGATCTCTTTGATAATGTCTGCAGAGGAGAGGAGGAGTACAGGTTCAATGGATTATTTTGCAACCTAATACCTCCTCCATGTCCTCAGCAAACTCAAAATGTTTCCGCCCCGCACCCGATTGTTTTTGGTTGTCCTAATATTTTTTAAAATTCCGTTCAAGAACTCTCCATCTAAAATTTCGCATCAAAAATTTATATTTAGGTACAAATAGAGGCTTTGTTCATCCTTTTGTGTAGTCATCGCTTCTTCAATTTTCGTTCTTTTCATCATATGTAACTATTGCATATTATTTCACTATCGACAGAGGAGCCCGATCCATAAGTCGAGGTTTTCAAGATCGTCCTCAGTTTTTTTTGATAGTTTAGAGCATACGGCCTATTTCCTATCATGGAGCATATCGCGAGACGTAAGAAGTTCGGATCCTTTGCTCACTCTTCTTTTTTTCTGCATCGGAGCACTTGCATCCTTGTCCAGCATCTCTATAACAAGTTATTCAAATGGCTTGATATTTTTGTGCATTTTTTTCGAGTTGTTAAATGTCTATATTTTCGGGCACTATTTCTATAGGCATTGCTTCAATGTGCATTGTGGCATTGCTTCGGCCTGAAGCCGAATCGTCGTGTATCATGAAAACTTGATAACAATCGAGGATTTTGCAATAGCAATCTCCATTATAATTAAATCTCCCGTAATGGTTGCAGATTTCCATATGCCTCTCTTGCTCATTTGAAGATTTTGGAAGCGCATTTCCAACTATTTCCTAACCATCCCTAATATAAGGGGAAACACTGGACATAGTTGGACTACGCTTTTTCTCTGCTGTATTATTTGTGGTGAAGCAAGCATTTCAACGTTAAAGCCAGCAATAGTTTCTTCTTGGTAGCCTCCAATTTTAGCTCACCTTTCTTGAGCCGCAAAGCGTCCTCCTTTTGCAATGCCTGGCAACATTATCTACCCGCTTCAATACCGAGCTCACGGAATACACGGCACCTGCTTATTTTGAGCTTTTGCTTAATATCTGCCTCGTCTATACTCTTTGTTGTGGTAAATGCGGCAGAAATAGACCTTTAGGCTATTAAAGAAAGCTATCCTTATCATTCCATAAGTTTTCTTTATTTAGGTACATACCTGGCTTCATCATGGACATTTTTTAACTTCTGTGGACAGCGGCAATGCTTTGAATGCACAGAAACATCAATTATCTTGCCGGTGTCTACACTAGCAGCGGATACTACGCCATTGAGGCTAGAAAATCCTCGTTTCTGAAAAGTCCCGTCCAAAGAAACTGCCTAGTCAGAGGACTCTGCAACCTCGACACTCTTGGACGGCGACTCTCATAGAATCATGTCCACCTGCGGAAATAGGAAAATGATATTGAGAGCTAATTAGTCATAAATTATTTACTTGAATTGTTACCCTCGCAATTGGCTTCTGATATAAGAAATATCGTCCGAAGACTCGTCTTGAGTAAGATCGATGAATGAACATCTTCACTTTCCTGCTAAAAAAAAAACTAATAAGTTTTTTTTCAGTCATTTCTTTGAAAATCCGATTGCTTGAGAAAAAAAAACACATAAAACCATATTTATTAAGTTTTAAAAGTGATTTACCAAACTCCAAGTTCACTGCGGAGGTGGAAGGTTCATCATGGCGTTGAACATTTCAGCGCCAGCCAGTCCTTTTCCTATTGACCTCATTGCGGCAACGTATCGGATGTTGATTGTTTCCATTTTCTTTTCTTTGCCTAAAATTGGTACTGTTAGGATTGCATGCACTTGCACATTCACAAGAGTGAAAAGAGCTAAGAGTACAGAAAGAACAAAAAATAAAACATGCGAACTGAAATAGGTGTCGAAACGTTATATAGAAAAATTGCAAACCTTCTACTTCGTGTGTCAAAGTTTCGGAATTTCTTGTTGAACCCAAAACTCCGCATTCCTCACACACCAATTATCGTACAAGCAATCCCGACGACTTTCGAAGTAGAAAAGGAGATAGGATTAGAGCATGCAGGGCAAACTACTTGAGAACGGGAAAGGAGTTCGGATATAGCATGCAAATTCAAAATGAAGAGTTCATCCTTGGATGTTTCCTCTTCATAAAATTAGATACTTATCTTTTTCTCCGATGAAGGTAGAGATTGCGATGAAGATTCAGTCGGCACAACAACACTTTCGGAAGGAGATTCCGGCACAACCGAAGGATTTTCCGGAGAGTCGGAAGGATTTGAACATTTTTGTGGCAAAAATAAACGAGAACAGATAAAACGAAAGAAATCGAGAGAAAATCGAAAAGAAAAATAGAAGTATCGAACTTGAAAAAGACGTGGGAGTCGGGAGAATGACGTTGTTGACGAGAATGATGTTAGTTCTCTAACACAGATGCAGAATCTGTGTCCGCTCCGTGTCGTCTTTCGGCACTTGGTGCATTTTTGTTTTTTTCTTTTTTCTTCTTGTTTCGTTGTAGGTTGTTCGGTTTCCATAATTTCCTTGCTTTCTGTTCGTTTTCAACATTTCGTGCATTTCGAGAACGTGCTACTTTTATATTCAATTATACTTTTCTGGGCCTCAAGTTGTACTTGGGTAAGGTCCTCAGATTTGTCGACGTGGGTAACTGAGAAGGGTTCTCTGTTTCGGTGGTTTCTCCGTCACTGTCGTTGCAAGAGTGATAGATGTGACGACTTCCCATTCCGAGGACGATAAGGGTAGTTGCAATTCTTGGTCTGTTTCTTCGTTTTTATGATTTTGCCGAATATTGTCTTCATTCTCATTCGTGGTTTCTTCTATCGTTTTTGCTATTTTTAACCTTTCTTATGTGAATCGTGGGGGTTTTTCCGGTGGCCGTTATGGAACAATTCAGCCAAAATGCTTGGGAATACGGCCGCGATCCTGGGCAGAGTAATATCTGTCCGTTTGAGGGGCTTCTTACTGGTGGACGTTCTTTGTAGGAGCTGTATTTCAAGCCCATTTCTAGTACGGCGTTGGCCCACTGTGCTCCATCTTGAGCCGGGCCTTCCCCCAGTTCGATCCCCTGTTGGCAAATAATACCAAGAGGAACACCATATCCTCAGCGAAGGATGCATCCCCCTTGATGGTATTCACCACTGAACCAGAGGCCTGAAGAACCGCAGTTGTTTTTTTACTTATTTTGGCTGAAAAATTATAGCCGAAGGAAACCTCGAACCGCTTTAAATGAATAACTAAAACTTCTGGTAATGTCCAAAATCCAATTTTTTTGTCAGCCTTCATTTCCGCTGTCTATTCCAGGGATGTGGTCTTCAACGTTTATTGCTTGAAGAGGGTTTACCTCTCGCATCCCTGGCTTTATCCCAACGGGGAGTTTCACCATGAGATCGAGCCCCATAAGGTTCATTCCTTTTTCCTTTTCGCCCATTATTGAAAATTCATGTGTTTCTTCAGAGTACTTCGATCGGCGCGTTAGTTTTTGGGTGCCTATAAATTTATTCTGCACCCGTTTGCCGCTGTGGCCTTAACGCAAGTCTCCTCAATTTGTACTCCGGAAATCGGTTGTGCCAGAGTAGATATCTGCGCCCCGGTATCGACAATCATGTTGTTTCGATACTGTTTAACAGAATTGATATCAAGCTGCCTCATACTTGAGGGTCTCATTTGCTCTTTTCCAATAATTACAATGTTGTTCCTCGTGACCGAATTTGCCGCAGTAGTCGCAAAGCTTTTCGGGACTTGTACATGGTTTTCTTGGTTTGATGTCTTTTCTTCCAAAAGTTTTCCCAGCGGAGTTTAGGTTCACATTTTCCATCGGCCTCTCGGGACATTTGTTTGCGAAACTACCTGCTTTCCCGCAGTTGTAACATAATAGGGGTAGGCCGATGCGTGGATTCCGCATATCTCCCATGCTCGCACTTTTCTTCTAGGATTTCTTCGAGTTCTTCCGCTCTTTTTAGCCCGTCTTCTAGATTTGCGTTACTACTTGTGCTGCCAAGTACGAAGTTATTTTCGGGATACCTCGTACGAATGCTTTCGTGGCGTAATTCGCATTTCGTCGTTGGCTATCGCTCACGGCTCTTCTTGTTCCGACTGGTCTTGGAATAGGAGTAGCGGCACCACCAGTCTCTTCGGGGGCGTGGGTTCGAATCCCACCGCTGCCACCACTGTAATGGTTTAGATTCTGGCAGCCAGCCAACGTTAAAGCCAGCAATTTAGCTTCTTCTGTAAGTTCGTGTATCATACTCTGCGGTGTCAAGGAATCTTATAAAAAAATTAAAGCTCTTCGCCTTCTTCCTCTATCAGGGAGCGCTCCAGCCTAAGAGCATCTCTCTTTCGTTTTAGGCGGCCTTCTTTTGAGGTAGCCTCCAATTTTAGCTCACCTTTCTTAAGCCGCAAAGCGTCCTCCTTTTGCAATGCCTGGCAGCAATATCTACCCGCTTCAATACCGAGCTCACGGAATACACTGCTCCTGCTTATCAACCCTTAATATTGAGCTTTTGCCTAATATATGTCTCGTCTATACTCTTTGTTGTGGTATTTGAGGCGGAAATAGACCTTAAGGCTATTAAAGATAGCTATCCTTATCAACTAAGGATTACGCTTGATAATCTTGTGGTTGAAAAACTTATGTTTTTCTTCGTTATGATTGGCCATCAAGCTAATATAGAATGTAAAAATTCCTTGGTGGCTATCAATCGACATATTATCTAGAGTCCCAGTTGATTCAGGTACGAATACAAATGGAGGCTGTTGAATAATTAGTATCGACATTTATCAGAATTAAACTCGTTTGTTGCTGAATAATCCCTCTGAGCATTAAAGTCCCTGTCGAATTCCCTCCAAGGCCTAACATATTACACTTAGCCTGGAATATTCTCTGCGTTAATTTTGACCATAACGTCTTCTGCAGTGTTTTAGTTGTTTTTTCCGCTAAAAACGATTTGGTATTTAATAACTTAATCTTGGATAACTTAAACTCTATTTGTACAAATTATCACAAAACTAAAAAGCTAGGTGACTAGATTCACAGTTTACTCGTATTCACGTGTATATCACAGCTCTCGTTTTTATTTTAGCACAAATAAAGCTTTTCTTTGGAATTTTTGAGGAACTTTTCCACTGCTGCATACATAGATCTGCCGGTGTATTGAAAAAGGCCTCGACGGCGTTCTGTTCGCCAGCTTCGTTCCGAAGTCCTCCACTCTTTCCCTGCATAGAAAGGGCATCTAATAGGAAGTGGATCATATTGTTTTTTGCATCTTGGTTGTAGCAGTACGGACAGATTTTATCTTGGTCGAACTTTATTTTGATATTTCCAACACGGAGCGTAGCCTGCACGTCTGCGGCTAGCCGGATTTGGCATTTGAGCCTTTTGAAGCGGATGGGGAATTGATCCAGATAGTTATTTGTACTAGTCGGTTCTCTATTGCAGATGTGCTATTTGTATCCTATCTATGACAGTGTATAATCTCTTGGCGTGTATTATGGGCCGACGCTTAATAGCAATTGCTCATTCGAAGATATTTCCTTGCATCATGAATGAAGCACCATTTCAACCTTGAAGTCAGCAATTTTGTATCTTCTGTAAGGTCTTCAGGCACTTGATACTTAATGACATTTTCTTCGGGAACCCTTAATATCTCGATTGTGATATTAGGTGTGGTATATGCGGCAGAAATAGACCTCATGATCTTCTAAATCGGATAACTCTCCTGTTATGGTTGCAGCTTTCCATACGTCTCTCTTGCTCATTTGAAGATTTTTCCTTGCATCATGAATGAAGCAACCATTTCAACCTTATTGTCAAACATTTTGTGTATTCCGTAAGGTCCTAAGGCACTTGTACTTCGTGACATTTTCTTCAGGAACCCCAGATATTTTGCTTAATATCTATCTCGTCTGTACTGTTTGTTGTCCTCTTTCTTTCAGGATATTTGAATGACGGTGGCAGATTATTCCATGGTAATTGTATTTTATGGAATACTCACGTTGTTATCGGTGTCATTTTCGCTTTAACGTTCTCCGATATTTCGTTCAGGCCCCTTCCTCCCAGTAGAAAGTCTCGTAGTCTGGCTCCACACAGCAGGTACAACTCCTCCTCGAAGTAACGCATAGCATAGGGATGAACGATAATAACAGTCACCGTTATTTTTCACCGGTGACTTAAAAGTAGCAGTCACTATCGGTTATTGGTATTGAAAAAAGCCGGTGACTGTTATTTCAATACGGCAATACGCCGCCTCTGCACATTGATGCAACCATGCTATTATCGCTCATTATCGTCACAATCGCAGTCCACACTTTACTTTTTGAAAATCTATGGATTTTTTATGATTTTTGAAAGGATTTCCTCAGAAATACTAACAAGAAAATACTAACTGATCTCTTAGTTAATGTCTGCTGAGGACAGGTTCAATGGATTTTTTTCCGCCTAATACCTCCTCCATGTCCTCAGCAAACTCAAAATGTTTCCGCCCCGCACCCGATTGTTTTTGGTTGTCCTTATATTTTTTAAAATTCGTTCAAGAACTCTCCATCTAAAATTTCGCATCAAAATTTTTATTTAGGTACAAATAGAGGTTTTGTTCATCCTTTTGTGTAGTCATCGCTTCTTCAATTTTCGTTCTTTTCATCATATGTAACTATTGCTTCACTATCGACAGAGGAGCCCGATCCATAAGTCGAGGTTTTCAAGATCGTCCTCAGTTTTTTCTTGATAGTTTGAACCAATGATTTAACAAAATAAGATTGAGGCACTAAGTCCATCTCCCACAGATACTCATCATCCTCCTGCTCCCTCAGCCTCCGTCTCAACTCGTCGAGGACTGCTGTCTCGGCATCGTCCCACGCACGACGTCGAAGACAGCCAGCAGGTCGGGGACATACATCGAGTCGCCTTTACCGCCAAATACGGTAAATCCGTGATGTTAGCCATTACGATATAGAGATAGACTTCCGCTTCTTGTATTACGTTTTGCGGAATGCTCCTCTGCTATTCAATTTACATCTGCCAAATAAATCGTCAACGATCCCCTTTTCAAGATCGCTCTCAGTTTTTTCTTGATAGTTTCGGTTGAGTTTTAAGACCATACGGCATTTTTAGCACTCAAAAAAAGAAGAAAAGCTTAGAAATATACAGTGAAACTTCCCAATAACGGACACTCCTGGGGACCGGAAATTTGTCCGCTATATAGAGGTGTCCGCTTTTCGGAAAATTGGAAAAAAAAAACTTTAAAAAAAAATGAAAAATGAAGTTTAATTTCTGATTAGGAAAACATAATGTGTATTATTACATACATACGTGTATATACGATATTACATATGTACATACATATTAAAAATAAAAAATTAAACTTTTAAAAAGTCGGTAATTTTGAAGTGAAGTCAAGAGTATAACTGAATTTTATAAATAAAAGACATGGTGAGGGACAAAAAGGGATTAACTAAGGTCAAAGATCATAAGTAAGATGCAAAATGTAAACAAAACATCTCTAGAAACACAGAATGTCAATAAACTTTGTTCTGAAAAAACGTGCTGGCCGCTTTTATGATACTTTTAGGGGTGAGGACAAAAAGGGATTAACTAAGGTCAAAGATCATAAGAAAGATGCAAAATGTAAACAAAAAATCTCTAGAAACACAGAATGTCAATAAACTTTGTCCTTGAAAAAACGTGCTGCCCGCTATTAGGAGACTTTTAGGGGTGAAATTGAATTTTTCAGGCTGTCCGCGTCCGTTATTGAGAGTGTCCGCTTTATAGAAATATTTAGAATACCTTTTCCTATGTTTTAACGCCGGGGAATCTGAATTTGTCCGTTGAAGGGAGATGTCCGCTTTTAAGAGGTGTCCGTTAAGGGAAGTTTCACTGTATATACAAAATTTAAAAAAAAAATTGAATAATTGATTGGAGTCGCTGATGGTAAGGCCAGCCTCTCTTATCAGGGTCTCCACCCCTTCTTCATCTGAAAACGACGACGAATCTTCATCTTCAAAGTTTTCTACCGTTTCAACCGTTTGGCCATCAATGGGATTAGCTAATATAGAATGTAAAAATTCCTTGGTGGCTGTCAAGTGACATGTAATCTAGAGTCCCTAATGATTCAGGTACGAATACAAATAGAGGCTGTTGAGTAATTTTTATTGACATTTATCAGATTTTAACTCGTTTGTCGCTGAATAATCCCTCCGAGCATTGAAATCCCTGTCGAATTCCCTCCAAGGCCTAACATATTACACTTAGCCTGGAATATTCTCTGCGTTAATTTTGACCATAACGTCTTCTGCAGTGTTTTAGTTGTTTTTTCGCTACGAGTTAGTACAGACGCTACTGCCAACATTCTTCGTCCCGAATGTCCAAAAAGCCGCATCCTCTGCTTTTGTCTGCTTGGTTTATCTGCTCCTCCTCTGCTTTTGTCTGCTTTGTTTATCTGCTCCTTGGGGAAGCGGACGTGCTTCGTGAAGCATGGCAGGACATTCAGTTTACAGCGCAACTCATCCCATTTGGGGGATTTTTGCATCAACGTAGAAATGTTCAGCTACGGAAACCCGGAAACGGGTGAACTTGTAGATGACTCACCACCTCATTGGCCTCCAGTTTATCCATCTCGTGATACCCAGCTACCCCTGACAAAATACTCGCCAGGCACGGCCTTGGGACCGGTGGCTCCGGTCCAGCAGCCACTTTCACTGGCGGAACTTCAATGTCTGCACTATCGTCAGTATGTATCCAGCAAATATGACAGAAGTCCCGGCAGAAGACGTTCTCTCCTAGCCGGGCTCATGTCTCCCCACACTTCCAACACTCCATCTCCTTTTGAGAATTTAGCGGCGATTTTCTAGTGACATTTAGTCTTAGAGTTCCCAGTTCTTTTTAGGTACAAAAGAGGTTTATTCATCCTTTTGTGTAGTCATCGCTTCTTCAATTTTCGTTCTTTCATCATATGTAACTATTGCATATTTCACAATCGTCAGAGGAGCCCGATCCATAAGTTGAGGTTCTCAAGATCGTCCTCAGTTTTTTTCCATAAGATCAGATTATGACTTCCGCTTCTTGTATTACGTTTTGCGAAGTTCGCAACCATCCCTAATATAAGGGGAAACACTGGACATTGTTGGACTGTCCCGACGCTTTTTCTCGACTATATTATTTGTTGTGGTATGCGGCAGAAATAGACCTTGTAATGGTTGAAGCTTTCCATACGCCCCTCTTGCTCGTTTGAAAATTTTGCTTTGCACCATGAATAAAGAACCCGTTTCAACCTAAATCTGCAGAGGCAGATCATGCACAAGTTTTCCATAATTTAAGGATGATACAAGAGAACGGTCTTTCTAACTTCTAGTTTTTTCTGTAAATAATCCTGCGTGATACTTGTTCCTGTTTTAACCTCTTTCCTTGTTTTATCTGCTCCTTGGTGAAGCGGACGTGCTTCGTGAAGCATGGCTGGACATTCAGTTTACAGCGCAACTCATCCCATTTGGGGGGCGGGTCCCACTCACCGATTGCCGTGTCTCCATCCATGTACAAATGTTCTGCTACGTACAACTTTTCAACAACTTCCTCGTGATGGAGGACGTGCTTGATAAAAGCATGGTTAACATGAAGTTTCATGCTCAACTCATCCCATTTTGGGGGTGGCTCCCACTCACCGATTTCCGCGTTTTCAAACATATCCATTATTCAGCCAAGTCACGGAAATGGCTGAACTTTAAGCCTCACCATTTCGTTAGCCTCCTGTTCATCCTTCGCCAAATGATAGTGATGAACCAATGATTTAACAAAATAAGATTGAGGCACTATGTCTTTTACGTAGTGGGACCAGAAATGCTCTTTTCTGAGGCTTAAGGATCTGCTGAAATATCATCTTTAATCGCTTGCTAGGCATAATCTTTTTTTGTATTGGGACCACTGCTTGGATGGAGCAGAAACTTCCACTCGCTGAACTTATAACAACGCGCTGCGTCATGTCTGAAGCACCGAAATACGGGAGAAGTTGTAGTACACGGTTCTCTTGGCCGTGCTCATGTCTATGTACACTACCCAAAAGTCTATCTCCCACAGATACTCATCATCCTCCTGCTCCCTCAGCCTCCGTCTCAACTCGTCGAGGACTGCTGTCTCGGCATCGTCCCGCCGCACGACGTCGAAGAGAGCAACGGGGACGTACATCTCGCTGCCATCGCCTTTACCGCCAAATACGGTAAATCCGTGATGTTAGCCATTACGATATAGAGATAGACTTCCGCTTCTTGTATTACGTTTTGCGGAATGCTCCTCCGCTATTCAATTTACAGCTACGGCCAAACGTCAACGATCCCCTTTTCAAGATCGCTCTCAGTTTTTTCTTGATTGTTTCGGTTGAGTTTTCAAGATCATACGGTCTTCCTATCTATGTTCTTTTTCCTAACTAATGGCAAAGCACGAAGGTAATGAACAGCTAACCATTTTCCCAGGTCCCTCGTTCTTTTTCTTCTGTTCTAGCTTTTGATAGCCCATCGATGGATTGGCTAATATAATATAACTTCTGATTCAATGACGTCGGTCAGAAGCACGGGCGAGGGCGACTTTCCCTTCTCCTTCGAAAATACAATTGGTATTATTCCAGACGGTCCTCAGTCCGGCGTCCGCGAAACCTTTACAGGGTATCCTCACGCGGACCATGGGTAGACGGTCGAAATTCTTCCCTCCCTATCATAGTTCCAGCTTTCGCCACCCATTCATACCTGTCTGCGGTCCGTGAATCCGCACGCGTAGACGGCCATCATTTATTTCTATGTTGCTATTGATTTTTAATGATAAAAATGCTAATGGTCAAAGTAGTTAGGAGTAAGAGGTTAATGCTAACCACTTATAAGCGTAGCTTAATATTTATTCCCATGGCTAATATCTCTCGTTTATTTCAACGATTTCAGTGAATCATGAAAAACGAACCGAATGTTTTGCTTTCTTCTGGGAGCCCTCTGCTTCAAATCGGGAGAATTTACGGCCTTTTCCCATTCACCGGAGGTTTAAAAGTGTCACCGGGATGGGCCGTTTATTCCTCCATTTTTTCTATTGTTTATTTAGCGCTTCTTATACTGTATGTTTTGAATGTGATATCGACGCCGATTGCGATACCGAGTCTTGGAAGTGGCTTTAACGTTGTTCTTATCATGATGAAGAGTCTTTTCGATTGTTTTTGTTATATCTCTCACGTCTTTCATTTTATCCGTAAACAGAAAAAAGTTGCCGAAATTATAAATAGACTTGAGAACCTTAGTCCTGACGTATTTTACACTTCATGGAATTCGAGAACGTTTTTATTTTTGAATTATCTTTTACCCGCGGTCGCCTTTTACGGAGGTACGTGGTTAGGGTCCGACACATTGAACGACCAGACGGGAAAGTTTGTGGTTTTTTGGACGTCGACGTCTCGTTTTTTGGTCGTGCTTCTCTTCGCCTATATGCTTGAGGTCGTTCGTTGCAATTATACAGCTTTGATATCTGAACTGAGGCCAACTGCACCCATTTTAGAAGCTCAAATTGAAGTCCATAACTACTTAAGCCGCCTCTCGACATCCATCAATAGCCAGTTTTCTTACCAACTTTTTCTCGTGTGCTTCACCTCGTCTTGTTCTCATTATTTATTTTTTCTGCTTGATTGTGAACATCACTTCTGATTACTCCCCAGAACAAGCGATGTCCTCTCGGTTCGTTTTGAGTGGCTTATGCATTTATGAGTTGTACCAGCTACTGATTTTAGCAGCTTCTTGCTCTAAGACGTCGAAAGAGGTAAAACGTGACAAATCATTAGGGTTGGACATTGAGGAAATGTAATAATAATTTATTAAATTTTCTCTGGGGAAAGAAGGCATTAGCGTTGAATATTACTCGTAACGACTGATCATCAAGGGTTGGCCGTTAACTTAGTCTAACTATGGAAGGCAAAAAATCACCGTTGAACTACTTAAAACCTATATTCCCTTTCGGGAGGATATACGGATTAATCCCCTATCATGATAACGCGGGGATATCCACGTTTTGGCTTAATTACTCCAAGTTGCTTTTTATGCTTTTGTTGTGTCATATCGGAGTTCGGGTGATAGTTGCACTAAATCCATCTTTAACGTCTTCAGGCGGCGGTTTTCGAGGCTTGTTTAGAAACGTGCAGGCGTCGATAGAAGCTCTGATAGTTTTCAGCCACACCTTGAAATGCTTCAGAAGAAGGAATGATTTGGAGAACATTTTGTCAAAAACCTCATTGGTTGAAATGTCAAAAGTGGGCATAAATTTGTCAAAGTTTGCTTTACTGTGGGCATCCTTTGGCTGATTTTGGCTCAAGGGATTATTCTCGCTGGCTTGAATCAATCTTTCGTTCAAATAATCGATATCTTTTTGCGATTTTACGGACAAACTAGCTCGTTTACTATCGGCATGATTTTCTGCGGCTTCATCGATTTGGAACGTGAGCAGTTTAAAAAATTAAGGAAACTTTTGGCCAAGGATAAAATAAAAAGGGTTGACGGGGTTGTGGAGAAACACGGGTTTTTTATACGTCTCGCTGCCCGGACCAACGATTTTTTTTCTCTTCAGCTGTTTCTCGTTTTTCTCAAAGGGACTATGAATTTCGTCTTGAATTTGTTCTACACTGCTTCTTTAGTTGTCCATAAAGACGGCACTTTCTTGAGTTATTTTTTGTACGCCGGAACTGCCATTTGGGAGCTCTTTACTCTATGGGCGATATCAGCCACGTGTTCTGAAACATCGAGGAAGGTAACATCAAGGTTATAATTCTGTTGAGATACTTAAGTGTTTATCAATAATCGATTATCTTTTCAAACCGAAGTTAAAATAGTCGGTTTATTTGGCCAATCGGACGGGGTTCTAACGGTTACTTGTTTATAATCCAAAGCCTCCTTGATAACGTATGCCTTGCCGTTCATTATACACCAAGGAAGGTAACATCAAGGTTATTATCATTCTGTTAACGAGGACGTAATAACCATTACAGTCGAACCTCGATAACTCGAATCCCTTGATAACTCGAAGAAAACGTCTGGCCCTTGAGAAAACCTTGATTACTCGAAGAAAAAACCATACATAACTCGAATTTTTTTTTAGACTTTCAGGGCGCAAAAACCTCTATAAGTCGAATTTTCGGTTGCCGGACCTCTATAACTCGAATTTTCCGCTTCACCACGAGGTGCCCGCTCGGCGTATCTCGGCCTGCATGACCCTCATGACCCTCCTCACCCTCTTCTTTCCCCTCTCCGATCGACCGTATGCGTTGTCGGACGGCGAGAGACTTGTTTTTCTCATTGCCTTTCCCAGAAGGTTCAGGAAAACGACTAAAGCCTTAATAAGTCAAATTTTTGGGCACAGAACCTTGATGACTCGAAACCTTGATAACTCGAAACCTCGATAACTCGAACTTTTTAGTCCGTCCCTTGAGATTCGAGTTATCGAGGTTCGACTGTATCTTGTTTTTCAATAATTGATTATCTTTTCAAACCGAAGTTAAAATAGTCGGTTTTAAACTTAACGTTTTGGCCAATCGGACGGGGTTCTAACGGTTACTTGTTTATAATCCTTGATAACGCCTTGCCGTTCACTATACACCAAGGAAGGTAACATCAAGGTTATTATCATTCTGTTAACGAGGACATAATAACCATTATCTTTAGTGTTTTTCAATAATCGATTATCTTCTCAAACCGAAGTTAAAATAGTCGGAAAAATGTTACGGTTCGGTGAAGGGTCGAACTTGGCAAAAAATTTGACGCCACTTCTTCCAATTTCGAGATTTTTCGGTCTTCTTCCGTTCACCAATGATTTTAAAATGTCGCCATTTTGGTATTTTGTGACGCTCTTCGTGATGTTCATCGTTCTCCCGGCTACGGTCGCTTTTAAACTTTACGTTTTGGCCAATCCGAATTTAGCGGCGATTTTCGGACGGGGTTTAAACGGTTACTTGTTTATAATACAAAGCCTCCTTGATAACGTATGCCTTGCCGTTCACACATATAGATTGATTTTTATCAAAAATGAAATGAGGAGTATCTTAAAAAGGTTTAAAAATTTCGACGCAGTGTGGATGGTGTATAAAAAATTATTTTCACGCTATATCACCTTAATAGGTCTCTCTTGGCCCATCGTAGCCTACTCTTTCATCTTTTATCTTTCAAAATCGTCAACATTTGTCGAAAAATTGTTTTTTCCCTAAGTTTTGTTGGACAAGAATCATTTTACTTAGTAATCATGCTTTTTTGTACATTCTTGGAAGTCCTTTACTGCCATTTTCACGAGCTTTTGGACCAATTAAAATACGACACGATGAAAATAAACGGGCAAATCGATATTCATAGTAAACTCGTTCGTCTTTCGCGTGATGTAAACGATTCTTCTCTGGCCAACTCTCATCGCATGTTTAAGATGTTCGGTGAATTTCGTGGTTTTTTTATTTTTCTGGATTCAAGTCGTCATAAGGTTCAGTTCGGATATCTCGTCGATAGGCTACATCGTTACTTGGGGCGGATACGCCATTTGGGAGTTTTCTATTTTGTTCGGTCTTTCCTCGTCTTGCTCGAAAACCGCCAAGGAGGTTAATAAATATAAGTAATATATTGACATTTCTTTTATTTTAGGCTGACAAATTTAACAGCGAGTTGTTTATGCTAATGCGTGACAACCAAGACTTATGTCATAACGTAAGAACGATAAATAACTCGAAATTTAATTTTCTCCATTTGCAGGAAAAACTTCAACTGTACGTTATAGTCAAAGACAAAAACACATTTAATGCTTGTGGGTTCTTTTCTATTGGTTATCCTCTTATTACTTCGGTAATATCATTATTATAGTCTATAATTATTTATTACTTATGGTGTAGGTAATCGCAGCAGCTACGACCTATTTAGTTATACTGGTGCAGTTCACCATGCAATAAGTCTTGACACTTCTTCGACTACACCTAATCTCAACAAAATTTGACTTGGGCTTTTGATGTTTCATTTATTCTTTCACGTTTTATTGAATTATTGCTGTTATTACAATCCAATAAGTTGCTGTACTATTTGTAGCAGTCTTACCTAGTTCATTGCTTTCCTAGTAAGTGTGCGGTTATACTCAGCAGCCGCTTTCAGATGACGTAATATGAAGCAAAATGTACAAAAGGCTTTCAATATCTCCTCTCCGGGTTGGTGGCAGATGCGTACGTGGCACTTGCGTACACCCAATTAAGAGTGTGCACTTGCGTACGCAGTGGTGGCTCTTGCGTACAAGGCAAGGTAACGAAAAATAAAATTTTAGAATGAAATAAAGGAATCGCACAACATATTATTGATCTACTAGCCCCAGATATGAACCTTTCTCCACAAAGCATTGGCCTCATCGTCGTGTAAGCTTACATTAACATGTACTGTAAATACGAGGTCTGATCAAAAAGTGACAAAAGGGGACTTTTGAATTTACGCGCGAACGGAGGGTCGCAGAAACCCCTCGATGGTCTCATTTGTTAGCTTTACTCTTCCTGAGTCACTTGGAATTTGGTTTATTGCTGTAACCTCTTCTTAGTTCTCGAGTTATCGCATTTTTAGCGAGATTTTCGTCCGCGGCGATTTTGACGATAACCGAAAAGTGATTGCACCTTGGTTTCAACGTCATAACCATAAACCCATGTTTCATTACCGGTTATGATAGGTTGGTTAAACCAAGTTTTCATCGGAATTGGCCATTTCCAGAAGCTCCCGGCAAACTGCAACACGGTGAGGCTAAGTGGCCTTGAAAGTTGCAACTTACGTCTTCTTTTTCAGGTGATGAGTGTCTCTGTTGGGAAAAATAATCTTTCGACGTGCTTCAATCTAAAAATAAAAAATGAAATAAAAGTATTACATGTGTGAACACTACTACTTAAAACATTACCGTCCTTACTTTTCAAATTTCCACTACAGTTTGAGCAAAATGAACAAAAGGCTTTCAATGTCTCCTCTCCGTATATGAATTAAAACAAGGGGTTTTCCCCCTTATGTAATACATTACAAAATATTATAAGTTCCAAAAAGTATTGAGTTCGTATTCATCGAATTTCTCAATGATCTGGTTTCATAACTTTTTGATAAATGTTGGTGGTCTTTTATCCAGTTTTAGAGCTTCCATTGAATGTATTATCTTTCCGTGAATGCACTTTTCGGAGGCTGTGTCACTGGGATAATTGGCACTTGGAGCTAAATGCAGCAATATGAAAGTGCTTCTTGTGCTCATATTTTCCTGGAGCATCAGCAAAGTCCCGTTTATTGGGTAGGTCGCCTGCACGCCGATCCATCCAGTTTTTTCGCAAGTTCGTAGCCATTTTCTCCCGATGTGTAGGCAACATAAAGAAAGCTGCTGAAAGCATGCACCTTAGGGAGAGCCTGAATCTCATGGCTCCGGATGTTAATTAGTCCCATATAAAAGTTTATCACATTATCGTTGAACCATGCTCGGCCGGTGGCTGAACTGAGGTCATCATCTTTGACATATTCAAGAGGTTTCTCTTCGTTTTCTGCCTTTGTTTCCTTCGTAGGTGGGTCATCTGGTGCTTAACAGTTAATCGGGTTTTGTCGAAGAGTGTTGATCTTGGTTCACGGTGCTCATCTAGTTTCTCTTTCAGGTTTTGATTGGACATCAATGGGATTGGCTAATATTGTTACAAAGGTTAAAAATTTGTGTTTCTTCAACACATTTATTCTTTCAACTGACTCAACCATTTCGACACATATCGTTCCTGTCCACCCTTCCCAACAAAATCTGTATCGCCAGGGTCATGGGTCCGAGAGATCTCGCTATAGCAGACCTTTTATCTGGAGCAAACCTAATCCCGTTTAATAGGACGCAGTGCATCTGACTCAATCCAAATGCTCCTATCGGGATCGATCGTTCACCTGATTGATCGGTTGTTATCGCGTCATTACCAAAGCCGACCGTTCTCCCCACTGGGACCTTGCTATATCCCATCCTAACCTCCTCTATGCGCGCTTTGAAACAGGCGACATACGTCAAAATCGGGAGCACAGAGCCGAACCAAGAAGAGTTCTTTTCTAGAGAGAGTCCCAAGATCTTGGCTACAACTTTCATCAGGGTTATGACCTGACAAACTTTAGGCTTGAAAGCCGCAGTGATCTCGTGTTCTTTGTCCGAATGAGCTTGTAGTGTTGTCGAGCTTCCGTTCCGTATCACTTTCCAAATGCGGAAGGCTTGGTACATGACCGTTGCAATCCTCATTCCACCAATCAGATCCTGTCCACCCTTCCCAACAAAATCTGTATCGCCCAGGGTCATGGGTGTCCGAGAGATCTCGCTATAGCAGACCTTTTATCTGGAGCAAACCTAATCCCGTTTAATAGGACGCAGTGCATCTGACTCAATCCAAATGCTCCTATCGGGATCGATCGTTCACCTGATTGATCGGTTGTTATCGCGTCATTACCAAAGCCGACCGTTCTCCCCACTGGGACCTTGCTATATCCCATCCTAACCCTCTATGCGCGCTTTGAAACAGGCGACATACGTCAAAATCTGAGGCCACTAAGTCCTGAAATTGGGGCTTGAAATTAAAACTGAAAATAAAAAAAGTTTTTTTTATCTCTCTAAAAAATTCTTTGAACAATTCTAGATCGTTTTTCCAAGTACAATAGGGGGGTCCGAGGCTTCTAAAGTCCTGAAATAGGCCTAAATTAAAAAAACGGAGTAGAAAAAATTTCTTTTTTTTTTTTCTAAAAATTCTTTGAACAATTCTAGATCGTTTTCTAAGTACAATAATAGGGGTCCTTCTCAAAGTCCTGAAATAGGGGCCTAGAGTAGAAAAACGGAGTGAGAAAAAAAATTTCCTTTTTTTTCTTCAGAAACAATCTCTGAATGAAAAGCTGGATGTTACGTTAGTACAATACGCAGGTTCCGAGGCCTCTAAGGCCCTAAAATTTGGGACCAAGGGTTTTTATTATAAGGTAGTAGGTAGAAACAAAATAGGTGCATAAAAAAATCCTGAATGAAAGTGATAGGTATTTTATTTGGTTCAATAATACAATTTTACATTTATCCATAAAAAGCGTTTGTTTAGATAAGACGGCATTCGCTGAAAAAAAAAAAAATCTGAAAAAACTGAAAATTATTTAAAAAAACAATGCTAAAAAAATTAAGTTTTTTTTACTACAAGGTCTTTGATCATGCGTAATGGGGAACGTGCATTTGCTATAAAAGTTACAGAGGGAGAAAGAATGAAAAAAACGGATATTCCACGACCGGTTTCGGCGTAATACGCCTCATCAGGTGGACTATTTCCTTATTTCATTCTCCTACACGTTTTACTTCACTTTCATTACGGTATTATGGACCCTGCGGGAAGGTGAACAAACTATCCGTTTATGCAGCACCCCTCCACGCCCCACTACCTCCTAATTATCACTACACCAAAAATTAAGTTTTAATAAGCTCCAGGAGCATAAGAAGGTTTCTCCCTCCTCTTCAGCCATTGATTCCTCCAAACTTTTCGGCCTTTCTTTTTTTACAACGTTTTGATTTTTCTTCGCTTGTCAAGGAGATATTTGACTTGGAAATCCGACGTTCATCAATTTTCTTTAAAGTTTGGAGCAATATTCCAGGATCGATTCCTACTTCCTAAAACTCTTGTTAACATCGTTTTTTTAGTCATTTCTCTAGATACTTTCAGGACATGACACCTCGAGATGTTGCCATCGTTAAAACAAGCTACCGCGTCTACATTTTGTACGGACTTCTCCTCCCACGGTTGCTCGACGAATTTCTGGAGCTCCCGGGTTGCCGCCTCCGCCTTCGCCGTCTCTCCCTCGATACATGATATCGCCGCTTCCAATTCCCCCGCTGTTATATCTGTAGAAAATATATTTCGGATGAAATAAATATGATAATTCAAATGAATTTTTATTTAAGACTACACAAGACTACAAGACGCAACTACTTCATCCCTACGTTTTTTCTCTGGGCTCCACTGTTACTAGCGTCCAATGTCCCGGTTCGGGAGCGTGGTCTGGGGTGGTCTCACTTTGTACTTTCCGATGTTTCCTTCTCCATGTCAGAGCCGACTGGCTTGGATGGCTGGATTCTGTCTTGGTCCGGTGGTGGACGCATTTGCAACTGCTCGATATTTTGGAGCCGGTCGCTCATCCGTTTAGGCGACTGGTTCGGGTTCGAGATCGGATATGCCATGACTTTTCCGTGCGACATCTTACAGTCTCCTGAAAATGGAAGAATGCAAGTAAGGCTCATTGCTTAGATGAAATTTCTATAAGGTATATGGGTTACAGCGTGATACTTCTTTATTTTCTTTTAGAAGCGTCACAAATAATAATATTGTGTTGCCGTCTTACCCAGTTCATTGCTCTGCTAGTAACTGTGCGGTTATACTCAGCAGCCGCTTTCAGATCGATGTCGTAATATGTTGCAACATAAATAACAGGCTTTCCATGTCTCCTCTCCGTATATGAATTAAAATGTTATGTAATTCAGTACAAAATATAATGGAGTTCCTATTTCACGAATTTCTCAATGGAATGGCATTTTGATTTATGTCGGTGGTTTTTTATCCCAGTTTTAGAGCTTCCATTGAATGTAACATATCTACCCGTGAAATGCTCTTTTCTGGCCGTTTCCTAAGGATCTGCTGAAATATCATCTTTCATCTTTTTTTCCGCTTGCTATTGTGGCTTGCGGGGCATAATCTCTTGTTTGTATTGGGACCAGGTACTGCTCGGGTGGAGCAGAAACTTCCAATCGCTGAACTTGAAACCCTTTACTATGTCCTACTGTGTTCACTCCAAAATACGGGAGAAGTTCACGCAGTACGCGTTTTCTCTTGCCGTACTCATGTCTTTTATATACATCTCAATTCTATCTGCCACACATTCATCATCCTCCTGCTCTCTCGGCGTCGCGTCGCCCCGTCTCGCACGACTTCGAGACAGCCAGCAGGTCCGCTACGACCATCACACCCACCTTTACCTTTATTCATGGAGCATCAGCAATAAAGTACCTCATATTGGGTAGGTCGCCTGCACACCGATCCATCCCTCATGTAATAAGGGTGGAACGCTTCTGGTTCTTCTTGATCTATTACATCTTAGAATTTTTGGTTTTATTAACGAGATCCGGGAACTTTCCGGAAGGCATGGATCTCGCTCAGGTTTAAGGACCCATATTTCTATTGAGAGAAGTAATTTTTGTCATTTTAAGCCCTTTAGTCCTTCCACTCTGGGATAGTTTCTCTTTCAGGATTTGATCAGGTTTGACATCAATGGGATTGGCTAATATTATAAAATTCCTTCGTGGTTATCCAGTGACATGTAATCCAGTGTTCCCAACTTCCTATTGTATAGGTACGAATACTACCTTCGTATCTTGGTTCACGGTCATCTTGCTGTAGTATGTTAGCTCAGGTAGTTTGATCTCCTTAGGAACATCCTTAGTAGTCCAAGCTTTTTAGCTCCTTAGAAAGCTTTTTGCCCATTTCACTCCTTGTCGCCCAATTTTTCAAGGTTCTAATCTGTTCAAGTACTGACAAGTCTTCATTATGGGTCCCAAATATTCCGTGGAACACGTATTGTGCAGTCGATTCCCATTGTCCGTCGGATCTTTTGGCAACGGCTGTAGATCCAGAAAGCAGCATGTCCGGTCGTGCTAAAGCATTTCTAGAAACCTTCTTTGTTTTTTGTCGTGGTATGCCGCACTAACCATGGCAAGAGGCAGATGAATTCTATGGGCCTCTCTGGATGAGGTTATTAAGGAAATATCCCCTAGTATGCTGAGCAAAGGGGCACATTCCGCTGCGGAGATCTAGCTATAACTCTTATCGCTGCATCCATGTTTGGGACGTGTTTAAGTGCTCTCGGTGTTTATGCCAGTATCTCCTCAGACTCGCCACATCGCTCCCATTTGACCGCAAGGCTTTTCCAAATACTTTTGTATTTTATCAATGGAAACATCAGTCAACTTCCCTCTTCCTCCTAGCAGTTCCTACCCCCACCGATTGAGGATGTTCGTCGCTCTGGAGAATACCCTATACCACCTAAAAGAACATGGTGGACGTTTCCGAATCCTAATTGGAAACAGGATTTTCGATAACAACCCCGCTTTCTTTTTTGATGGGACATGTGGAGCATCCCACCCGGACCTCATTTAGTCTCAGTTTGAGTTCCAAGTTCAGCGACAATACTACATAATAATATTGTGTTGCCGTCTTACCTAGTTTATTGCTCTCCTAGTAAGTGTGCGGTCAGCACCCGCTTTCAGATCGATGAATAAATTGTATGAAATGAGCCCTAATCGTACTGACTTTCTATTCTTAGACCAAGAGTAATAGCAAAGTTAAGTACGCTAGGAATGCGGCCGAAAGGTTGATAATATGCAGTGTCTGGGTAGATGTGTAGATCAGGATCAAAAAGATATGCTGAGACGGGCATCTGAGCAGGGTTATGATCTTTTATTTCGAACATGAGTAATTGACGAGTATATGCTTCAGGAAGGTCGGGAAGGGATTGATCAAATGTTGGAAGTGCAGTCATGAAACCAATTTTCGGTGCCAAGTCGGAAGCAGAAATCTCAACACGTGCAGTAGTTTGGGTTGTTGCAGGAGATAAAGTATGAGGTACTAGATACCAATATATTGCCAAATTGGTATCTAGTGTCGTAAACAACATCAACAGTATGGGCAGACCTGTGTCGCAGTCGAGTGAGTTTAGAATGTTAAACTCTTTGAAGTAGTTTGAATCACTAAGAGGTCTAGGTATTTCTGAGGAATGATATCCCCGTTCAAATGAGTTCTACTCAATGACGTTGACAAAAACTCACGTATAAACTTGTTCTCCCCAGTTTTGTACGCTAACTTGTAACAAGTTGGAGCACCTGCAGAACCTTCTGAAACGTCCTGGAAGCTTCCGGAACTTCCTAGAACGTTCTGGAACCTTCTGGAAGTCAGCCTAGCGATAATTGATCAACTTAAGCAAGTGACAGTGTTTCGATCTACAGCATTTCTTCATGTTCTCTAGGGATTCCCAAGGAACAAATTGTACGCTTACATGATTTATACAAGATGGAGGGTGGAGGACCTTTACCTACTGTGCGCATCCGTCTCATGAGTTGGGATACAAAATCTCTCCACAGAATCAAGCGCTGCGTAGTAGCAGCATCGTTAGCGTAAAGATTGGCAATTCGCTGTTAACTATCATTTCGACTGTTTTACAGTATTACACTAAGTCCAAGTGACAAAAGCTTTTTTAGCCTCCTCTGGCCAACAGAATTTATCATGATTTCTTTTAAATTCGATCTAACGAACGAACAGCGTAATTTGGAATGAAAGCTTTAAAATGTCCTTTCTCCATTGGCATTTTCGAAGGACGGACCTCGAATTTCGCTACAGTATGTTCCCGTAGGGCTTGCTAGTTTCACCACGTCTTCATCCATGGTTTTTGTCAACCACGAGTGTGGTGTCGTTAATCCGTTACAGCGTTATCAGACCACATGCCACAACAGCCAATTGGGCATTGCCCTTCATGTGGCTTCAGCCTCCCCCCCTAGAATATCAGACACAAACCTAGTGGGAAATGTGAAGGTGGTGGGGTAGCTACCAGATTTGAGCCATACAATTAAAAAACATACTTCATTGGCTGTTAATTTTGGCATTTTTGAGCCAAAAATGTTGACTTCGGATTAACCCTTTGCCGTCGCGAGCCGGCTCCCAGCCGGCAAGCGTGCCTTGTCGTTCCCGTAGGCGAGCCGGGTCTCAGCCGGCAGCGCTCCCCCTACTCTTTGTTCGCTAGTATTTCGGCTGCGAGCGGGAGTATTGGCTTCGGATATGGCTCCCTCATTTGGGGAAGAAACGAACTACATTTTGGAGCCAGAGACAGCGCTGCCTGCGCGGAGGGAAGGTTGGGCAGGGGAGGGAAGTTTGGTGGGGAAAGTAGTGCCCCGCTTACGGCCGGAATCCGGCGTCACGGCGGAGTCGGCAAAGGGTTAAAATGTCCTTTCTCCATTGGCATTTTCGAAGGACGGACCTCGAATTTCGCTACAGTATGTTGCGTAGGGCTTGCTAGGTTTCACCACTGTCCTCATCCATGGTTTTTGTCAGCCACGAGTGTGATGTCATTAATCCGTTACAGCGTTATCAGACCACATCCACAACAGCCAATTGGGCATTGCCCTTCATGTGGCTTCAGCCTCCCACCCCTAGAATATCAGACACAAACCTAGAGTGGGAGAAATGTGAAGGTGGTGGGGTAGCTGCCAGATTTGAGCCATACAATTAAAAACAATACTTCATTGGCTGTTAATTTTGGCATTTTTGAGCCAAAAATGTTGACTTCGGATTAACCCTTTGCCGTCGCGAGCCGGCAAGCGTGCCTTGTCGTTCCCGTAGGCGAGCCGGGTCTCAGCCGGCAGCGCTCCCCCTACTCTTTGTTCGCTAGTATCTCGGCTGCCAGCGGGAGTATTGGCTTCGGATATGGCTCCCTCATTTGGGAAGAAACGAACTACATTTTGGAGCCAGAGACAGCGCTGCCTGCGCGGAGGGAAGGTGGGGCAGGGGAGGGGAAGTTTGGTGGAAAGTAGGGCTCCGCTTATGGCCGGAATCCGGCGTCACGGCGGAGTCGGCAAAGGGTTAAAATGTCCTTTCTCCATTGGCATTTTCGAAGGACGGACCTCGAATTTCGCTACAGTGTGTTTGCGTAGGGCTTGCTAGGTTTCACCACTGTCCTCATCCATGGTTTTTGTCAGCCACGAGTGTGATGTCATTAATCCGTTACAGCGTTATCAGACCACATCCCAACAGCCAATTGGGCATTGCCCTTCATGTGGCTTCAGCCTCCCACCCCTAGAATATCAGACACAAACCTAGAGTGGAAGAAATGTGAAGGTGGTGGGGGTAGCTGCCAGATTTGAGCCATACAATTAAAAAACAATACTTCATTGGCTGTTAATTTGGCATTTTTGAGCCAAAAATGTTGACTTCGGATTAAATCACTAAAATACACGTAGATAAAACGATTTAAAGTTGAACTGCCCTTTTTTATAAATTACACACTTCCGGTATCCCCAACACAGCTTGTCGGTCAACGATGAAGATCGATGGGGAAAATCACAGGATATTCAAAGGAACTGATTCGGCGATTTGTCATTTACCTCTGGTCGGAGTGGGGGGTTGAAAAAGTAAGACGAAAATTTGTGGCTGGCCAGCCCCTTGGCAAAAGACTGAAGATCTTATAAGGCAAACTAGCGTTTTTCCTTCTTTATCGTGATTTTTATAATCAAATTAATAATAAACCACTATAATATATATGGATCGAAAGCTAAAAAAATGAAGAATTTTTTTCCCGTACCCTGTTTCACTTTAGAATTTTTAGGAACTTAGTAAAAAAATTAAAATATTAGGGATTTCAAACTTTTTTTAATTTTAGGAAAAATAACTAAAAAATAGGTAAAAAAAGAAATTTCACATCTTAGTACTTATTTATAAATTTGTTTATAAGATATTTTACATATTTATTACAGAAAGAAAAAGTTCTTTTTACAGAAAAGTAAAACAGATGAGTACTAACCCTAAATAAAATCATTTAGTAAAAAACTTCGGATATAATTTTGATGGCTTTGGCTGTTTAATTTTTTCCCCTCGTAAAAAAGTCTTATATTTAAAGCTTAGGGCCACAGAACGAATGAGATAAATCATATGGTTTTCATCCATCGCCTGTTCAATGAATGATCTAGTAACGATGTAAAAATGGGTTTGTTTAAAAATGACCCCAATACCTTGGAAGCCATATTTCCAAAGTGGCATTAGTAAGTTTATGTAAACCCTTTTCCTTTATAAAAAACCTTAAGATTTCCTCAGTTTTTGTACATATATTGATCACATCTCTACTAGCTGTGGTGAGACCCCCTCTAGTTTTTAAGCGAACTAATTTAGACAGGTTTTCTTTCGTCGTCAAAGCCCCCCTGCAGGGCTCGCAAACGATCTTGTTTAGAAGTTTGTTTGGCTACGAATCCTGAAATATAATTTACAATATCTAAAGTTAATGCACTTGAGCCGCTAAGAGAGTACAAGAGTGAATAATCATGCTCTTGTAGAGCATCGCTGTTATTGACATTTTCTTGACTTGCTACCTCCATATATTCTTCGAACAGCTTTTTATTAACTGATGACCTGTTAATACCCTCAACAGGGTCTTTATGGGATGAACAAGACAAAATGCTAAACGCTTCAACTGGGTTACAATTCCCTGTGCTTCCTACCTGTAATTCTTTATGAATAAGTATCTTTCTAAAAGCTGCAATGAATTGTTTACAGGTCGGGTTGTTGTTAGACCCAAATTTCGACCTTATGTATGAAACAACAGTTCAATGTGGTCTTGGCTGATTTTAAAAGTTGAAAAGTAAACTAAATAATTATTTGTTTTTACTGTATCAATAAACATATTTTTCGCACTCTCCATGCAAATTAAAAAACCAATGAAACCAGTCTGCCTTTTAGAATCAACAATTTTTACGTTGTTTTCAAGTTTTAATCTTAGAATGTAATTTTTCATATAAGTAAAAAAGTTAACGATGTCATCAAAATTTGCATTGCACATAGGTTTTTTTGAACCCTTCTGGTTTATATTTCTTGAGTTTAGTATGTCGAACATATATTGAAATTTTGAATAAATTTGGCAGTTGGAGTCGAGTTTTGAAAACCATTAATATTTTTAACCACACAATATGTTAGCATCGGCTACCGAATTGCTAAGTACCTGGGCCGCTAGCTTGACCTTCATTGGCCTTTTTTTCCAATCTAAATGAGCATTTCGCACTTTGTTGGCCAAATGTAATCCTTCTTCCTCCTGCAATGTATATTCAATTTAATAACATACTCCCAACTTACAAGAAAATTGTCGTCATCAAGCAAGTTATGAGTGGCAAATGTATTACGAGCGAGCTTAAGCATATGGCATGGGTCTAAATAAAATAGACTGGCTTTCCTGTGGTAGGATGCGGAAAGTTAGTTTTTAGTTTAGAAACATTTAAATCACAACCCAAATTTTGTGCCATTACTAAATTTGATCTTGTTCCATCGCATGTTAATGAAATTATTTGTACACCACTGTTTGATAACCAGGTTAAACAATTTTTAATTATAGTTGCCTTTTGCACACCAGTTAAGCTTGAAATAAAAAAATACCCCACCGGAATCTTCCAGCTACTATTAAGGCATGCTACCATTAAGACATATGCTTCTTTAGCAACCTCCGCACTATCCTCTTGCGACTCGCCTATGGTACTAGCGTAACCGACAAATTTTGTTCTATCCCATTCTACAAATTTTCTAATGGCCATTTCGTCGACTATTAACGAACATAAAATGGGAAACTGGGTTAGTGAGGCTTTGAGTTTTAAGGCCTGAAGGGCTTCGGCTGAGAACCCCGGGCTTGCATTGATTGTTTCATACCACTTGGAAATGGTCCGTGGATGGGGCAATTTAGTGCAAAACATCTTCCGAACATATGTATAAGCTTTCGGAGAGAAAAAATTTAAAGTCAAAGCAACTCCCTCAATTCAGGAGAATAAGCACCCTGTTTTTTCATCCTACTGCAAATTTGCTTAGTAATATCTGGCATTGAATCAAAAACATGCTTATTTTCTTCTATTATTAAATTCTTTTGCTTTAATTCCCTAATTATAAACCTCATAGGCTAATCTTTTTTTCAACCTAGCATGTGATGCTTTAAGATATTTTAATTTTTTCCTTGCTACTGTCAACCTGCTGGAGAAACGATGTAATTGCTTTCGGAGCCTTTTTTTCTGGGAGTCTCTGGTAATTCATTTGAAGGTGAAAATGAAGGCAGAGGCTGAACTTCCGGCTCCGGTTGAGGAGATGAAGATTCCCTTTGGCGTTTTCTCGCTTTTCTTTCCTAAAAATCAAACGGAAAATATAAAAATAGGGACATGACAAAAATAATGAACCCCCCACCCTTTCTGTGGGCTTGCAAAAGCCCTGATCAAAGGTGAAATGAACAAATGGGTCAAAAATATGTTCCAAAGGCAATGGAAGGAGACTAAAGGAATGAGAGTATCAAAAACAGTCTCATAAACTCCTCCGAATCAGCAGGAAATTTAAAAAAAAATTTTAAATACCTTGACAACTGGTTTCTGTAAGTGTTTTGGAAAGTCGAACACACTCGGTACGGAATTCTCCCTCCAAGACGTTTTACCAGATGCATAGACTGGGTAGAAATCATCTGGTCTAAAATGAACGGAACAAATATAGTGCTGGGTCCTGGTGTAAAATTTTCTCTTTTCGTAGCCAAAATCCACTGTTTCCTTCTGACAGGATCTGTTTTCTCGTTAGGAAACCTAAAAAATGTAGGTATTTGTTATCGTGTTGTAATTATTACGACGCATAATCTATCCAAACGTTTTAATATTAACGTTGGACTAAAGGTAGCTAACTACCACAAAAATTCGGTTTTTTTTTAAGGTGTTGGGTTTGCGTATATGATCCGCAACAGGATTCTTTTATATTAAACCAATAATATTAGGGAAGAAATGACTGTGATAACAGGTATCTCACGACGCGTTTCGGCTTAAAAAGCCTCGTCGTGAGATACCTGTTATCACAGTCATTTCTTCCCTAATTATTATTGGTTATTAATATAAATTATCGGTTTTGGGCATTTGGTAGATCACAAAAACTAAAAGAAATGATTTCGTAGAAGAAAAGAACAGTTAGGTACTTACCTATGAAACGAAATCCCAATCTTATTTTGTCGGTCGTACAACCGTACGCACAACAGCTTTTCACCATTATAGTTATACTTATAACAAAACAAATAACAATTATTTATATTTAAGTAAAATAAGCGATTAGCGAAACGAAGGGAGATCCGAGCTTCAATCTTGTCGAGACAGGCTTGAACGGAGAGCGCAGGCGTGTAGAGCTAGTGAATAGGGAGCTGGGGGGAGCGAGGCCCGCCCCTGAATCCTGCGGACGGACGTGTTTCTTTGAAACTCGGGGCTTCTCCATTAGTTTAATAGCTCTATGATTTAACACGCTCTAGAAGGTTTTAAAACGGTTTTATGATCTAGAAGGCAGTGGATTTAAGGAGAACCGATTGAGGACGTATAGTGGAAAATGATTTAAAACGTTTAACAATCTAAAATAAGGAGTAATTAAGTAACGCATGCGCGTTGTTCAGCTTTAATACAGAAGTACCAACCTTCTCGAGCTAAAGCTTTTGAAAATGAACACTTTTTTCAGTAATATTATTGAATGATTGGTGACCAAACAGTTCGGACGGACGTCCAGCCGGCACCACAGACAAGTTGAGATCGGTAAAGATCAATATTCGATTTTACCCTTCAAGGTCTGGAAGGCCCAAAAAACCCGACGTCGAGGGTATCACAATAACTTCTTTAAGAAGTTAAAAAAGGGATAAAACCCAATAAAGGGATAAAACCAGTTAAAAATGTATAAAACCAGTTTAAAAATGGATAAAACCTTACTTTATACCTTAAAAGGGATAAAATCTTACTTATCTAAGGTAACTTAATTATCTAAGGTGGCTACCGATTTAGGAGGCACTGGTCTAAGAAGGGAATTCAAGATGGTAGATTTAACACGCTCTAGAAGGTTTTAAATGGTTTTATGATCTAGAAGGCAGTGGATTTAAGGAGAACCGATTGAGGGCGTAGTATAGTGGAAAAATTATTTAAATCGTTTAACAATCTAAAATAATTAGTAATTTATTTGTAGGATTCTTTCTTAGAACGTGATTTATTCACCTTAAATAAATAATACAATAGTAAAATACAAAATAAAGAAATAGTAGAACAAATAAATACCTTAAATAAGTAAATAAATTACACATTCGTAAACACTCTTAATCGACATTAAATCTTATCATTCTTATCTACGCGGGCTATGATCGTTAGACCCCAGGCGGAACCCCATGAAACTATTCTAAGTGAGATAAGCTACTCGCTTACAAGTGTTTTTATTTTTCAAGAAAGCACATTTTTTCCGATGCATTTACATTTTTTACCTTCCAAAATGGACCTTTAAAAATATACATGCATCATTTTTTCATTATTTCCCCCAAAAAAGATGGAAATAATAAACCATTGTGCATATGCAGGGTTTCATTTTTTTCCCCCTAATCCCACTACAACTATAATAAAACATTAAAATGAATTTCCACTTTTGATTTCCTACTCAAAATGGAAAATCATTTTTATAGCTCGTGCACATTAAAAAGATTTAAAATTTCCGGAAAACTAGCATTTTTTTTCGAAAACTAGCTCTCCTAGGTGGAAAAACACTAAATTCAAAATTAATGAGAATAAAATTATCTTTAAAAAATATTTTATTCGATTTTTCTCTAAAATGAATAGTTTAGGAGATATCGTGGGGCGAAATTTCGTTTTGAAAAGCGCAACAGTGTCGCCATCTTTTAGAGGTTAACCGTTGGAGGTTAATTAAGTCCCCCCCCCCCCCTCTATCTCCTAACCTGTTCGTCTTAGAGAGAAGTTGTATTAGACTTTTTTCAAGGAAATTTTATAAGGATTAATTTTGAACTAAGTCATTTTCCAGCTAGGACTAATAGTTTTCGAGTTATTCTTGAAAAACGTTTCCATAAATGCTAATTTTCAGCACACGAGCCGTCTATGTCCTATGGACTATTAAAACTACCTAAAAAAATTGTTTTTAAAATTAATCTGAATGAATAATTCATCATTATAAGCGTGAATCATTCAAAGCTTCTAACATGCATGATTTTTCCCCAGTTTTTTTAATCCGTCGTTAAAGCAGAAGTTAAAAAAGCGATAAGTGAACCAAATAAGCTTTTTATTTTTCCTCGTGTCTCATGCTAAATTTGAGTTTTGTGGTTCTACTTATTTTTTATCATTTTTTCGGTGTTAGAATGGACCTTTTTTTCTATTGGTCAAGCGAAAAGGATGCAGAAACTATGAGATCATGTGTAAAACTAGTTGTTTAAAATTTTTTTTTATAATTTTTTAAGGAATCTAACATTCCAAAAAAAGGCTTACTTCTTTTTTCTTTTTCTTCCGTCCATAACCACCCTGAAAAGTCCAATGTGTAAGACAGAATAAAGATAGAAAGAAAGGAATAAAAAAATGGCGGCCCTTTTTGTCGACTATGCCCCCAAAAAATGCGAAAATGAACCTATGAGCCCAAAATACTCACCGCAAAATAGGCAAAAAAAAAAAAGAAAAAAAAATTTTTCGGCTAAAAAATGGCTTCAGATGCTTTTCTGATGAGAAGAGAAAGATTAAGAGGTTTTTATGAGAAGAAAAAGGATGATTTTGGGGTTTTTAAAAAGTTTTTCTTTACCTCTCCCTCAGCTCTTTTCTTCTCCAGTTCTTTCTGTTTGGCATACTCCTCAGCGATTCGAACCTCAATGGCTTGAAGTGACTCCCTGGTAAAGGGACGGAAAATGCTGCGTTCTTCCTCAGAGAATGAATCTGAGACGACGGCGGACATTTTTAAAAGGGGGGCGAGAGGGGCTAACAGGCTTCTCTCGGTCTGCTAAGCAGGCGCCCCCGGGGCAGCCCAACCATCGTGCCCGCCCTGAAAAACAAAGATTAAAATTCAAAAAGAGCATAACTCGTAAACCAAGCGTTTTTCAGATCCCTTCACGAAATCAAAAAACATAGAGAATTAAATTCCCTATAATTTAAGCCCAATTTCAGCTCTCTGCGACCAGTAGTATCCAAAATATCGCTTGTCGAATATAAACCTATTTTTGTCGACTAAATTTTCGATCTCTTTTTCCTTCCCAAGGGAGCCTAGTATAGGCTCAAATTAAAGATAATTGAATTTCCAAGCTATTGAAGAGAATTCGACAATCATTTTATGACCCTAAAGCGCAAAAACAGCTGAGATCGAAAATAAAGTCGAAAAGTGTCGAAAAGTCTTTTCTCGGTGACTACTGGTCGTAGAGAGTTGGGGTTTGGACCGGGTTATAGTAAATTTAATTTTCTAACTTTTTTAATTTCGTTGAGGGGCCTGAAAAGCGCTTAGTTTTTGAGTTAAGGTTGAATCATTCCGGGAGTGAGGGTTAGCTAAATTATTTTTCGCCTTCAAGAATTCGTAAAATCCAAAAAAAAATTTTACAAAATTAATAATGCCCTAGTAGGACCGCAGAGCAATTTTCTTAATTCGATACATCGTCGACCTTGAAATCGATACTTCTATTTCCATTCAAATATTCCACAATGGAGGCACACGCTAGGCGGGGGGGCCGAAATGGAATTACGTAAAGGCTCGATTCCTGCATAATGGAAGAATAAAAAGTTCACGGAAGATCGATAGAACATTTTTAGGGGCAAAAAAGCAAATGGCGTGTGGATTTTAAAAGAAAAATCCCGCGGGGTGAGTTTAAGGAGAAAGATCTTCCACGGGTACTTGAAGGCCACTTCTTTCGCATAAGTGCCCACAACAGTTGGCAACCATGAAACAGTGACGTCATTCCGTAAAAATAAACTCTTTTCGTAATTACAAGGGAGGTCATGGCTAACGAAGCGTCTATGAGAAGGTGAAGAAGAAAATCGATAATTCTATAATCGGTTTAGCTCTTCCATTTTGTCAACAGGTTAAAAAAGGGTCCCAGAACGTAGTCTTCTGCCATAATGCCATGGCATAAGCAGTTTTCTGACCACAAACCCACGAAGGTCATTATAAAAATTAGGAGAAAAAAAATTCTTACTTATGTACGGCCGTCTCCGACCTAGCCGTTAGCTATCGTCATCTTCTCGACTCCGTTCTGAAAATAAAAAGAAAAAAATAAAGCGGACATAAATTAGACGTAAGCCCTCGGAAAATAAATTCTCCCGGGTAAAATGGGGTTAAATCCCTGATAGCAATTTAGAAAAAGGTTTTCTAGTTACATATAGTTTTCCAGCAAGGGGCGGGGGGGGGGGGGGGGGGTTGGCCGCTGCGGTGACCTAAATGAGACAGCACGATTAATGATTTAGGCCCCTCTTTTGCCCTCTTTATAGGAGTTTATCGACTTACTTAGTTGGCAAGACTGACAAAAAGGAGGGAAAGATCGTTTGGAGTTCAGATTATTTACTCTCTTATCGTATACTGTTGGCAACACTGATAATCGCAATGAAAAAGACGTTCTAAATCTTCGATTCCATCTTAAGTCTGTGGTTTTTTTAATTGAAAAGTTGGCAAGACTGACAAAAAGGAGGGAAAAGAACTGTATTATCAATGCAATGATGTATACTGTTGGCAGTACTGATAATTGCGATGAAAAAGACGAAATCTTGGATTCCATCTTTAGTCTGTGGTTTTTTTAATTGAAAAGTTGGAAAGACTGGCAATAAGGAGGGAAGAGAAGAACAAAGAGAAAATCGCCATTTTAATCCACGGCCAACTTAATCGTTGTTTTTTTTATTTCAGAGGCTAATTTTTTTTTCAAATAAAAGTGGACAAACTGGAACTAAAGAGAAAAAAAATTTTCGGAAGCCGATTTATTTACTGTCTTATCAACAATCGGCTGCTGGCTAAGATTAAAATCTTTTGGCGGTTTTTTTTCATGTTTAAGTTGGCAAGGGTGTCAACAAAGAGAAAATCGCCATCTTAATCCACAGCCAACTTAATCGCACCTGATTAGTTCTAATTATAAATACATTCCGCTGTTTCCTGCAGCCAGAAGTTTTAAAATTGAGGGGAAAAGTTCTTTGGCCTATTGGCGAATACCCTTCCCCCCCCCTTCCCTCAAAAAGAGGCCCATCGACAGAAAAGTCGTTGGCAAGACTGACAAAAAGGAGGGAAAGATCGTTTGGAGTTCAGATTATTTACTCTCTTATCAATGCAATGATGTGCTGTTGGCAGCACTGATAATTGCGATGACAAAGACGTTCGAAATCTTCGATTCCACCTTTAATCTGTGGTTTTTTAAATAGAAAAGTTGGAAAGACTGGCAATAAGGAGGAAAAAGAACTGTCTTATCAACGCAATGATGTATACTGTTGGCAGCACTGATAATTGCGATGAAAAAGACGTTCAAAATCTTCGACTCCACCTATAATCTGTGGTTTTTTTTTTAAATAGAAAAGTTGGAAAGACTGGCAATAAGGAGGGAAAAGAAGAACAAAGAGAAAATCGCCATCTTAATCCACGGCCAACTTAATCGTTGTTTTTTTATTTCAGTGGCGATTTTTTTTTTTTTTTTTTTTTTTTTTTTCAAATAAAAGTGGCCAAACTGGGACTAAAGAGAGAAATTTTTTTCGGAATTCCAATTATTTACTGTGTTATGAATTCAGCAATAGGCAAAACTGCTGATTAAGATTAAAATCTTTTGGCGGTTTTCGTTTAAGTTGGCAAGGGTGTCAACATAGAGAAAATCGCCATCTTAATCCACAGCCAACTTAATCGCACCTGATTAGTTCTGATTATAAAACATTCCGCTGTTTCCTGAAGTTTGAGTGTAAAAGTTCGTTGACCTATTGGCGAATACCCCCCACTCTTCTCACAAAAAGAGGCCCATCGACAGAAAAAGAAAAGGCCGAAATCATCGAGAACTGTTGAATGTAGGCTAATGATATCCGACCGGACACGAAAAAGAAGAAGGAGAAGAAGAAGAAGAAAAAAAGGCGCGGAATATAGAAGAGGGAAAAAGCGTTCATCGGGTGACGTAGGGACCGCATTGCGGGAGACTTCACCCCCCGAACCATCGATCCCTACAAAAACTACTTTTGTACATCACAACATACATTTTATTGCTTGTATACAATTTTATAGACAACCTTTTTTTTATATGTAATGTTTTTTCGTCGTTTACTTAATTCAGAAGGCAGCGACAGGAGCGCGAGGTGCTCGGGCGTTACAAGGGAGGGTCTCCGGGAGACGGCAATTAACCTCCCCCCACCCGACGACCGCCCCACAATTATTTATGGCAACTAATTCACAATTTCATTAACTTATCATTTATTTTATGACTAATTTTATTGACATTAGCGCCATTTTTAAGGGCGGCGGAGATTTATCTGACTAAACTGTTTTTGAGCGTCAAAAACTTGGGTTCTGCCCCTTCAGGAACCCTTTTCCCAAGGTTTCCTTAAAAATACATCCTTGACGTTATTCCTTAACGTAAGAGGGGGAAGTATAATGGAGGGGAAGTATAAGGAGGGGGAAGTATAATGGAGGGGAATTACAAAGGAGGGAGAAGTATAAAGAGAGGAAGTTTAAGGAGGGGGAAGTATAAAGGAGGGGAAGAATAATGATGAGTATTGAGAGCTCTAAAGCCAGGGAAAAAAAGAAGTTTGAAAGAAAAAGAAGTATTTTTTTACTATAGGGTTTTTGGTTCATGCGTAATCGCGCAAATAGGGAACGTTTTATGGATGCTATTAAAAGTTACAGAGGGAGAAAGAATGAAAAAAAAAAAAAACGGATATTTCACGACCGGTTTCGGCGTAATACGCCTCATCAGGTGAACTATTTCCTTATTTTTCATTCTCCTACACTTTTTACTTGACTTTCATTAGACGGTATTATGGACACCGCGGGAAGGTGGATAAACTATCCGTTTATACGGCACCCCCTCGGGCCCCACTACCTCCTAATTGTCATTACACCACCTCTTTTTATACCTATTAAGGAATTCGAAGTATTTTTTTACTAAGGGTTTTTAGGGGAAAAATAAGGAAATAGTTCACCTGATGAGGCGTATTACGCCGAAACCGGTCGTGAAATATCCGTTTTTTTTCATTCTTTCTCCCTCTGTAACTTTTAATAGCAGAAAAAGAAGTTTCAAAATGTTTGAAAGAAAAAGAAGTTTCATAATGTTTGAAAGAAAAAGAAGTTTGAAGAGCTTCCAACGAAAACTTTCTTAAAGAGAAAGAACAACGTATAATGGGGAAGTATAATGGAGGGGAAGTATAAGGAGGGTAAAGTATTATGGAGGGGATGTTTAAGGAGGGGGGAGTATAAAGGAGGGAAGAATAATGATGAGTATTGAGAGCTCTAAAGCCAGGGAAAGTTTGAAAGAAAAAGAAGATTCCAAATGTTTGAAAGAAAAAGAAGTTTGAAGAGCTTCCAACGAAAACTTTCTTAAAGAGAAAGAACAACGTAAGAGGGGGAAGTATAATGGAGGGGAAGTATAAGGAGGGAAGTATTATGGAGGGATGTTTAAGGAGGGGGGAGTATAAAGGAGGGGAAGAATAATGAGTATTGAGAGCTCTAAAGCCAGGGAAAGTTTGAAAGAAAAAGAAGATTCAAAATGTTTGAAAGAAAAAGAAGTTTGAAGAGCTTCCAACGAAAACTTTCTCAAAGAGAAGGACCAACGCAGGAGGGGAAAGTTTAAAGAGGGGAAGCATAAAGGAGGGGAGTTTAAGGAGGGGAAGTAAAATGGAGGGGAAGTTTAAAAAAGGGAATGTTTAAGGAGGGGAAGTTTAAGGAGGTGGAATTACAAAGGAGGGGAAGCTTAAGGAGTGGGAATTACAAAGGAGGGGAAGTTTAAGGAGGGGGAAGTATAAAGGAGGGGAAGAATAATGATAAGTATTTTTGAATGCTTGTTCTTTTTTTACTCCGAAAATTCGTAGTATTTGGTGAAAATTTGGTACTAGCTACTTTTGGGGGTGAACTTCAACATATTTATAGTACTATTTTCGTTAATTTGAAAAAATGATTTTATACTTACACTAATTGCTCAGGTAGAACCAAACTTGCAATGAAAACTTCAAACATGAATTGCAAAGCCCTGAAAAAAAAAAAAATTATATTTTACATTTCTAAAGGGCTCTAAGGAGAGTTAAAAACTCTGACCACTAACCCACACAGTTCAGTTCTTCATTTTATTACCTCCCTTGGGATGTAAAATTGCGACTTAATAAAACGGGTGAGATTACAATCAAGATTTCAACGAAGGCGCCAGACTAATCGACCGAGTTCTTTTTTTTTTAAGACGCCTGAACATCTGAGAAAAGCCCAAGAGATGATTCATTTTTCTTTTTATTGGGAAATTGTGAGCAACACAGTTGGCAACACTGAAAATGGAGCTTACTGGAAATGAGGGAAAAATGGAATCAGAACTTTTTTTAAATAATTATAAAGGCAGTGGAGGACAAAATAAATGTTGACCTTTTTGGGAAGAATTATGTTAGAATTAATTATTTATGGGTTGATATTTGTCTGGTTGGTGGAGAAAATATGATTTGGGTGAGGTTAGACTGTTTAGGTGGGTTAGGGAATTTTGAGCAAGTTGAAACACAGTTGGCAACACTGAAAATGGACGCTTACTGGAAATGAGGGAAAAGTGGAATTAGAAACACAGTTGGCAACACTGAAAATAAACGCTTACTGGAAGAGGGAAAAGTGGAATCAGAATTTCTTTTATAATTACAAAGGCAGTGGAAAACAAATTTTGACCTTTTGGGAAGAATTGTGTTAGAATTAATTATTATGGGTTGATATTGTCTGGTTGGTGGAGAAAATATGATTTGGGTGAGGTTGGACTGTTTAGGTGGGTTAGGAGGGTAACTTTCCCTGTAACCATGGCGACGTCGAATGTGACGTCACGAGGACAGTCTCTCCCGCCAACCGAACCCACCCTCCATTCAATAAACTCCCGGCCAGGATTACGACTCGAGGGAACGGATCAACTCAGTTCAGAAAAGAGCAGCGATCCAAAAGGGTCGAGAATCATTTTTTGGGGACAAATCGTTCCATAATTCGAAAACCGTTAGACTTAAAGGGTTAACATGTAACACACTTTCAAGGGCCTTTCAAAGAGCTTTCCAAAATAGTTCATTTAGGAAAATCGGTTTAGCCGTTCTCGAGATATCGGCGTTTAAAGTTAGACTGTAGGAATCTTCACTTTTTTTTAGCTTTAGACTCAAATATCTCAAAAACCGTAAGATTTAGAGGGTCAAATATTTAGACATTTTTGAAGGGCCTTTAAAAGAGCTTTCCAAAAATAGGTCATTTAGAAAATCGGTCCAGCCGTTCTTGAGATAACAGCGTTTAAAATTAGATAAGGGGACTCTTCTTTATATTTAGGTGTAGACTCAAATCTCAATAACCGTTGTATTTAGAGGGTCAACAACTTAGACACTTTCTAAGGGCCTTTAAAAGAGCTTTCTAAAAAGCTCATGTACAAAAATTGGTCCAGCCGTTCTCGAGATATCGGCGTTTATTTTGGGAAGGAGAAAACCACACTTTTCTTAAAGTATCTCAAAAACCGTTAAACTTAGAAGGTGGCGAACTTTTGAAGAACCTTTAAACAATATTTCCAAAAATAGGTCATTCAAGGAAATCGGTCCAGCCGTTCTTGAGATATCAGAGATTTTTACTTAAAGGGACAATTTCACTTTTTATTTACTTTTTACTGATTTTAAAGCTAATGGGAGGATTTAAAATGAGAAAGGAAATATCGGCGAATGCGGGAAAACGTGGAGGGGTTTGCTGAATGACTACCGCGAGGAGGGGAGACGTTCTATCGACCTGCACCTCAAAATCCACCTAAAGACCGCCGACAACATACTCCCTCTTTAATAAACAATAAATGAAATCATTAGCTTTGATCCAACCGCATTTTGATACTGGTTTGAAACTTCCGGAGCATGCGCAGAAGGGTTTGGACGTCAAAGACGTCATGAGTTCAGGTTTGATGGACAAATAATTCGAAAGAAGTCAATTTTGACGTTCTGCGCATGCCCTAGGAGTTTCAAACTGCGGTTGGAAAGAAGCTAATATTTCATGAAGAAAAACTTGGAGTAATCGGTCTAGGGAAAGGAACGTAAATTTCTCTTTTCTCTCGTGACTATTGATGAAGGGATGCCACATTGCAGAGAATCTTCACTTTTTAACTCAAATATCCAAAAAACTGTTAGATTTAGATTGTCGGAAACTTATACACTTTTGAAGAGCCTTAAAGGAGCTTTCCGAAAATAGGTCATTTAAGAAAATCGGTTCAGCCGTTCTTGAGATATAAGCGTTTAAACAGCAACATGATAGTAGTTTCCTATATTTGAGTATTAAAAATCATGGGAAATTTTTTACAAAAGCTATTTTTTATTATTTTAGCAATTACTATACGGCTTAGGAAGCAGTTTTTCCATTTTCCAAAAGGATACCTTGAATATCCTTTAAACTTTCTTAAAGAGGTTATTGTGATACCATCAACGTCGGGTCCCGTAGTGTCAAATCGAATATTAATCTTTACCGATCTCATTTTTGTCTGTCGTGCCGGCCGGCCGTCCGTCCGGAACACTTCACGGCTTCAGTTTTCATCCGATTTTCACCAAAGTTTCTTTAGTCACAAAAAACTAACGAGGGCGATTTTTGAATTTCGAAAAAATGGCGGAGATATGTCTGTTTGAAATTTTTAAAAATTCCCTGCGGCCGAAACTTAAAAAAATTTCAGAAAAAAAAGCGCCAAAAAAAAAAAAAAACTCGGAAAATTATTCGAAAAAAAACAAAAAAAATCGGAAAATAAAAAAATAACAACTCAAAAAATTTTTCAAACAAAAAAGAAAACTGGGAAAATTTAGAAGGCTCTGGATTCTAATTTGTTTTGACGATCTATAAGCCATTGGATTGCTCAATTTGGAAGGTAGTGGTTTTTTTAACGTTTTGACGATTGGATTTTGGAACGTTTTGTCAATAGAAAGCAGTGGTTTTTAAAGTCTGGCGAT
>JACGAQ010002049.1:0-46976 GCA_014119065.1 Orius insidiosus
CTAAGTATCAAGGTAGAAATAACGGATTTCCGCCCAAGGGAGGTCCCTCTCGTAATGGGTGGAAGTATCAAATTTCTCCCTACTACTAAAAAAGAAAAAAAAAATTTTTATCGTACCAAAAAGTTGTAAACATCGTAAGGAGTATTTCGTCGCGTTAATTCTAACACCGGACAAGTCATTTTTTGTCAGTTTTGAGTTATCCATCGTTTCTGATGGTAAATTTTGTGGTGGATCGAATTCCGTTGGCAGTTTAACCCTATAGTCAACAGAAAACGCGTAGTTCGCGATTTAGCCAACAGGTAATGTATTGATTCTAATGAGAAATTAATCTGTATTTTGGCTCTCCTGAAAACCTTGGAAAAATGATTGTCCGGTGTTAGAATTAACGTGACAATTTGTCATTTTCTCCTCGTTTTTCGAAATTCGAAAATCGCCCTCGTTATCTTTTTTTCATTAATTGAGGAAGATTGTGCAAAAATTTGGTGAAAACCGGTTTAAAACTGTTGCCTGAAGTGTACTGAAGAAAATACTACGGCCGGCCGGCACCACAGACAAAGTTGAGATCGTAGAGATCAATATTCAATTTGGCCCTCCGGGGTCTGGAAGGTCCTTCCCCAAAATCCGACGATGAGGTATAACAATAACATCTGTAAGAAAGTTAAACAATTTTTGTTGTAAGTAAATATTCTAAAGCCAAATCAAAAAGAAAATGTTTTATTTTTTAAATCTAACAGTTTCCTCGCAAAATTGGAGAAAAACGTCAAAGAAAAAACGTCGCAAGTTCTTTTAAGGACCCTAAATATCTTCAAGTTATGAGAAAAAAAAACTGCAAACATTTTTCTTTTCAAAAATCGGATCAAAAATAAAGTTTGTTTTTTAGGTCCGAAATATATTCAAGTGCTATGTAAAATTATTCAAGAAGGTCGTGGAGGAGAATTTCAAATTTTTTCTCTCTCTCACACTTTCCCGAATGTGACTGAAAAAATATGTTGGATCGAAAATCAAAGTGGGAAAAAGGTCTGAATTAAAAAATTTTAAACCACAAGGGTCCGAAGAATCCACAGGGACTTTCCTTAAAACAGATTATTTTAAGCCCTATGTCAATGCTACGGCGATATTTTGTCCGATTTCAATTTTTCTAAAATATCTCCCGAGGAAGATAAAAACATTTTTTTTTCTAATGGAATTACATTGACGTCCCTTGAGGGAAAAGAAGCCTTGCGGCGAAAAGGAAGAACTTAAATCATAGCCGAGGATTTCATCGCGCCACTTGAAAGCTCTCTGGGATGGTAATTTATTTCTGGTTATCTCCAAGGAGAAAAGAACGAGAAAAAAAAGGGAAGAAAAGGGCTCCTCTGTGATTAGAAAGGATCAAGTTACTGTGCAAAAAAATTATCTGATAGGTAGATAATTAGTTTTTTAATAATCTGAGTAATTTAAAAAATCTTGATCATATAATTAAACTTTTTTTAAATAAAAAGTCGCTTTTTAACAAATTTTTGAACTTTCGACACAGTTTTTGAGAAGCTGATAGAGTTTCTTTCTATTAAAGTTCTTGATTGTATTAAGTTTGCTTGGTAGCGAAACAGAAGTTAACACGTGTCAAAACTTTAAAAATAGTGCTTGAACCGTACGTTTTATTGATAATATAGTTTCTCCAAAGTTACCCCGAGATCTTTATCCCAAGAGTTCCCTTACCCAATCTATTATTGGAGACCACCCGAGGAAATAATTAAAAGTTAAACCGTAGATAAAATCTGTCCCGGTCGTTTTTTGTGGTTATTCCGTACGTAAACAAAATCTTTCTGATTGTCCGAATTTAAGCAGGTTCGAAAAAGGGAGGATCGGAAAAGGGGGCGGGCGAACAAGCGGATTTTTTAGCCAGGAAAACACTTTTTGGGTCCATGCCAGAGTTTAGTCCAAAAACCAAAGCGCATACAAACGGTTCATTGAATTTAACGGAAAATAAAAAATTTATATAAAAGAGAAACGGATATTGTTTAAATCAAAAAAAAACCGATAGAAAGACACAAAAAAGTAAATACACACAAAATAAAATTATGGCGCAAGAAAAAATATTAGTTTGAAGAGCTTCCAACAAAAACTTCCTTAAAGACAAGAAAAAAATGTAGGAGGGGAAGTATAAAGGAGGGGAAGTACATGAGAGGAATTATGACGGAGATGGAAGTATAAGAGTGGAGAAGTAAAGCGGAGGGGAGAAGTATAAGGGCGGGGAAGTAACGGAGGGGATAGTAGAATGGGTGGAAAGTATAACGGAGGGGAATTAAAAGGGAGAGGGAAGTATAACGGCGGGGAAGTATTACGGCGGGAAAGTGTAACGGAGGGTAAAAGACACAAAAAAGTAAATACACAATAAATAAAAATTATGGCGCAAGAAAAAATACTAGTTGAAGAGCTTCCAACAAAAACTTCCTTAAAGAGAAGAAAAATGTAGGAGGGGAAAGTATATGAGGGGGAAAGTATGAGAGGGGAAGTACATGAGAGAGAATTATAACGGAGATGGAAGTATAAGAGCGGGGAAGTAAAGCGGAGGGGAAAGTATAAGGGCGGGGAAGTATAACTGAGGGGATAGTAGAATGGGTGGAAAGTATAACGGAGGGGGGAATTATAAGGGAGAGGGAAGTATAACGGCGGGGAAGTATTACGGCGGAAAGTGTAACGGAGGGGGAAGTATAACGGAGGGGATAGTAGAATGGGTGGAAAGTAACGGAGGGGGAATTAAAAGGGAGAGGGAAGTATAACGGCGGGGAAGTATAACGGCGGGGAGTATAACGGGGGAAAGTGTAGCGGAGGGGAAGTATAAGGGAGGGGAAATATAACTGAGGGGAAAATATAAGGGAAGGGAAAGTAAAAATGGAGGGGAAGTATAACGGAGGGGGCAGTACAAAAGAGAGGATCTATAACGGAGGGAAACTTATAACGGAAGGGGAAGTGTAACTGAGGGGAAGTATAACGAGAGGGAAGTATAACGGAGGTGGAAGTATAACGGAAGGGGAAGTATAACTGAGGGGGAAGTAGATAAGAGGGGAAGTAAAACTGTGGCCGTGAAGTGTTCCGGAAAAATGATACGGACGGCCGGCCGGCACAGGCAAAGTTGAGATAGGTAAAGACATTCAAGGGAGGAAATTTAGGGAGAGAAAGTTAAAGGAGGGGGAAGTATAGGATGGGGAAGTACAAAAGGAGGGAAGAATAATTTTAAGCATTTAGACTTTCAACATGTTTCTTAGTTATTTTTCAAATTTTTGTTTCCGAAAAAGTGTTTTTCCCCGAGAAATTTTTAATTTTTTTTTTCGATTTTTTTAAAAAAATTTTTTCTTTGTTTTCAAGCGAATTTTTAAGTTTTTAATTTTTAATTTCGATAAATTTTCCATGTATCAGGCTAGAAATAATTGGCTATCTACCCAAGGGATGCCTCTCGTAAAGGGTGGAAGTATTACATTTTCCCTACAAAAAAAAAAAAAAAAAAAAAAAAAAAAAAAAAAAAAAAATTGTTCAAATATAAGGAGTAGGTATTATTTTGGTGAAAATCGGACGAATTGGGAGTTTTCAAAATCTCAAACAGACATATCTCCGCCATTTTTTAGTAATAAAAAAATTCACCCCATTACTTCTTGTTCAACTAAGAAAGACTGTGTGAGAGTCGGTTCAAAACTGTGGGCGTGAAGTGTTCTGGAAAAAAGCTACGGACGGCCGGCCGGCACCACAGACAAAGATGAGTCGGTAAAGATCAATATACGATTTGACCCTCGGGGTCTGGAAGACCCTTCCCCAAAACCCGACGTCCTGGTATCAATAACTTCTTTAAGGAAGTTAATCGTCAAAAATTGATTCTTTCTAAGAGCAATAATATGCAAAATTATTGAGGTGATTAATTTAAATAAATTTTTTATCCGTATAATTAAATTCTAAGAGCAATAATATGCAAATATTATTGAGGTTATTAATTTAAATAAATTTTTTATCCGTATAATTAAATTAAGAAAAATATTAAAAAAGGGCGGAATTCTAAATGCAAAGCATTTTTTTTCCTATTCTGGGTTGATGCCCACGTTTATGACGTTATAAACTATGCGACGAGGGCAGTCGGCTATGAAAATATAAATTCCCCACTCACGTTAGGTGCTGGGAAAAGTGAGGGTTAAAAAGGAGTGCGTGTGGTGGGGGGGGGGGGGGGGGGGTGTTAATTTTCCATGGAAAACAATGCGTTTTTTGGTCCGAAAAGTAATTATGGTGGAAATGCCTATTTTTGTAGAACAATTAATTTTTTATTCGCCCTAATTTCACAGATTAAGACAGTCTGATCAGCAAATGAGTTTTCTGAAAATAATTCTTAGGCCTGACTTAAAGGGTACTCTAGCCAAGAAAACTGGAGTAGGGGAGGGAGAAAAAAAAAGACTCTAAGGGTGGAAAAGTTATGACAAAAGGGCGACTTATTAACTAATGCCCTAAACAAGAGGTAATAAATTGAAGTGAAGAAACTTCTAAATAATCCCTTCCTTCCCAGCGCAAGTTCTCCACTAATAGCAGGTACTCTCAAATAAAAAAACTTTTGTTTATTCAGCCTCAGTCATTTGTCACATTTTTTTCTTCGCTTTTAATCTTGCGGTGTGTAGTGGGGGAGAAAAATGGAAAAACTTTTTTTTCACTATTAATTATTGAATTTTAGTCGAATAAAAGCTATGTTCTACTTTTGAGTATTCAAATTAAATAAACTTTCCTTGAAATAATAGCTCTCTATGACTTTGAATTTTTTAACTTCATTATTTTTAAAAATGATTCTAATTTTGAACACAAGAAGTCAAAAAGTTTTCAAAATTAAGGTTTTTAGAAGGAAAGATCAGTGTCGCTATAATTTCGAGGCCCAAAATATCTCTAAAAGAACTTCTATTATTCATTGAGAAAATCTTTAATAATTTTTTTTTTTAAATAAAAGTTCCTTTTTTGAGAAAAATTAACAAAATAAGGAGATGGCTTAGAAGCTTTTTGAATAATGAGTAAAAAAAAAAATTCTCTCGGACATGCCTACTTTCCAATGAAAAAATCAATGGTTTTCGGAGGTACTTAAAAAATACATTGTATACAGGGTGTCCGGAAACACATGGCAAGCGTCTGGGAGAGCGTTAAAAAGTGGTTTTACGAAAAAAAGTTAAATGTAAACCCCTTAATTTAAATCAAAGAATTTGATGGTGTAGTTTAAAATCCGCCTGGATATACAGGGTCCCAGACACAACCTAGCTTCGTTATTTCAATTGAGAACCCCTATTTTTTATTTCGATTCGTAATCTACGCAAAATTTCAAGTAGATTTGAGTACTCATATGACAATTTTGGAAAACTTTTAAAAAATGTCAAATTTTAGCGTTTTTTGCGCTAAAATCCGTTAAAATTGACCTAGGAGACTCGTTTTTTTTAATTCCACTTATTTTTTCCCGAAGAATCCAACTGTCTCAAATTTGAGCATCTTCGCATTCTGCATCACGAGATTTCGTCGCTAATGGCCTTTTTCAAGTTTAACTCCAAATTCCATACTTCAAAAATGGAAATTAGCGATTTGTTTTTTAATTTTTGATGCATAAACACAAAAGACGCTGTAGCTCTTTCAAAATTGTGGTCCGAAAGAAAAATTCCTTTCAACAAGTGCCAATTTTATTTCTGAACTAAAAATTGGGTTCTAACTTGAAAAAAGGCCATTAGCGACGAAATCTCGTGATGCTGAATGCGAAGATGCTCAATTTGAGACAGTTGGATTCTTCGGGAAAAAATAAGTGGAATTAAAAAAAAACGAGTCTCCTAGGTCAATTTTAACGGATTTTAGCGCAAAAAACGCTAAATTTTGACATTTTTTAAAAGTTGTCGAAAATGGTCATAAAAATAGTCAAATCAACTTGAAATTTTGCGTATATTACGAATCTGAAATAATAAATAGGATTTTTATTTGAAAAACGAAGTTAGGTTGTGTCTGGGACACCCTGTATATCCAGGCGGATTTTAAACTACACCATCAAATTCTTTGATTAAAATTAAGGGGGGTTTACATTTAACTTTTTTCGTAAAACCACTTTTTAACGCTCTCCAGACGCTTGCCATGTGTTTCCGGACACCCTGTATATATTGCATTTTTGCAAAGTGAATTCTTCATAGGGGACTAGGATACCGTTGAAATAAAGTTTAAAAAAAAATTGAATTTTCGTTTTTTCGATAGTTGGCATTTGTATCGACGATTCACAAAGCGTGAGGAAGAATATTTCAGGAATTTTTCTATAATTAAAAATCCTGACATCCCGGGGATATGACTCTATCTCACATTGGGAAAGTAAAAAAATGTCTAAATTTTCAAGATAATCTCAAATTGAGACCCATTTATGAAAACCATCTTTTGAGGGTATTAAAATTTTGAGGGAACGAGGATTTTTTAAAAATTTATATTCACCATGAATTTCTATTTATTTTCTCTCCAACAAATTATTTTGTAACGTAAATTTATTGAATTAGTTTATTTTCACGATATGCAGAAGCCTTATCTAAATACATATTCAACAATTTTTTTTTTCTCTTCAATACAAGCGCACAATGAAGTTTAAATAGGGAAAAGTTTAGGATGTAATTTAAAACGTCGGAGGCAGTCTTTTTTTTCCAAGGAAAAAATACAGATAAACTAACATTGCTCACCTTTTTTTTTGCAAAAGATACCACGTTAATTTATTTAAATGGCTACAAAGTATACTCTTCCAAAGTTGTTTTATCTAGTTTACTCGCTTTATTCACCAATGTATCAATATTAAAAAAACATTTGCTACAAAAGTTTTATTTCTTTCTTTCTAAAAAAATGTCCTTCAAGAAGAACGATTTAAAAAAAAGTAGGAAGGGTAAAGTAAAGTCGAAGAGTGAATGAAAAAATAAGGAAATGGTCCACCTGAAGAGGCGCACTACGCCGAACGTTGTGGAATGTCCTTTTTTGTCACGCTCCCATGTTAATTATTTTCCAAAGAAACGAAAAATACAAATAAAAAATTTAACCCAGGAGGAAGTATAACGGAGGAGAAGTATAAGGGAGGGGAAGTATAAGTGGGGGATTAAAAGGGAGGGAAGTATAAGTGGGGGGAGTATAAGGAGGGGAAGTATAAGTGGGGGGAGTATAAGTAGGGGAAGTAAGTGGGGGGGTATAAGGAGGGGAAGTATAAGTGGGGGAGTATAAGGGGGGAAGTAAGTGGGGGGGTATAAGGGAGGGGAAGTATAAGTGGGGGATTAAAAGGGAGGGGAAAGTATAAGTGGGGGGGGTATAAGGGAGGGGAAGAAAGTGGGGGGAGTATAAGTAGGGGAAGTATAAGTGGGGGGGGGGGGGGGTATAAGGGAGGGAAGTATAAGTGGGGGATTAAAAGGGAGGGGAAGTATAAGTGGGGGGGGTATAAGGGAGGGGAAGTATAAGTGGGGGGTATAAGGGAGGGGAAGTATAAGTGGGGGGAGTATAAGTAGGGGAAGTATAAGTGGGGGGAGTAAGAGGGGAAGTAAAGTGGGGGAGTATAAGTGGGGGAGTATAAGTGGGGGAGTATAAGTGGGGGAGTATAAGGGAGGGGAAGTATATCCGAGAGGGAAGTACAACGGGGGGGGGGAGTTTGTTTTTCAGAGACTTATTAAGTTTTTTTTTCCAAAGTAACGGAGGGAATATAAGGGTTGGGAAGTATTTGGGAGGGGAAGTATACGGAGGGGAAGTACAAAGGAGGGGTAATTACAAAGAGGAGAAGGATAAAGGAGGGGGAGGTTCGTTTTCAAAAAATTTTCTAATATTTTTTTCCGAAAATTTTCAAATTATCAAGGTAGAAACAATTGGAATTTTTCAAATTCAAAAATCGCCCTTGTTTCATTCTTGTTCACCGGCTAAAGAAATTTGTGTGAAAAATTGGTAAAAATCGGTTGAAAACAGTGGACGTAAAGTGTTCCGGAAAAAAATGCTACGGCCGGCCGGCACCACAGACAAGTTGAGATCGGTGAGATCCATATTCGAATTTACCCTCCGGGGTCTGGAAGACCTTCCCCAAAAACCCGACGGGGAGGGTATCACAATATAAGGAAGTTAATTTAGTTCAGGATTTTTGTTTTTTCAGCCGGGTGTTTACTTCGGTTGCGGCCGCAACCCCCAATAACCAAAAAAACTAAGTTAATTTAGGTTTTTGAACGTAGAAAAAAAAACTACTTTATAAAATCGAAGATTTAAAAATAAATTAGCAACATTTTACTTTTCTTCTTAATGGCGGAAGAGCGATAAGTGCTTTTTATTTCCGGCACGCAACATAGACATCTCTATTTCGATAAAAACCATCGCCCTTCACAGATTATGTTTCTCGCCTGGATTTCAAATCTCCATTTCAAAAAAACGTTTCTCCATTTTTTCTGCGAAATTGCTGCTTAGCTAACATATTACTCTTTTCTGGGAGGTTCTTAAGGAGTAATGAGGTTTTTACCTTTTAGAGTATCAACGGAAGTTTGCGAGACGTTAAGAGTATAAAGTGGCCGTTGCGGTTTCTCTTTGATTTTATCTCGAAGAGTTCATTTTTATTTGAAACCTTTTTTTTTTTTTTGGATTTACAGAAAGTTGAGAATTGAAACGTTTTTTTGGCTAAGAGTTCTTCGGTTATGTATCTCTTTTGTCAAAGTGGTTGATTTTTAATAAACACCGACTACAAAAGGCAACGTCCTAAATTTCACGCTCGACTCCTGACAAGGACAATTGTAAGTCAAGTCGATCATATGAATCGAATTACAACAACGCTTGACCATTAGTGTCGTGAGCATTGTCCCCATAGATCTAGAATCCGATGTTGAATAGAGGAATTTCACCGTGAAATCGTCCAGCTGCGACTCCGAGGAAATTACATTGAGAAAATTTCATTTATAAAAAAAACGGTTTTCCCACCATATTGGGAATAATCCTTTTTTTTTAATAGCCCACATTTTTTAATTGGCGGATATAAACGATTCAAAAAGGCGTTAGCACAATGGACATCTAGTGTCTTCCATTACGTCATCAAATGATGTCCGATATTTGATGTTTTTCCCAGACAGGTTATATAAATGTAAATGCACTTTTCTCTTGTTTTCGTCAAATTTTTTCATTGTTAGGATTCATGATTTATTCCCTTTCGAACGTAAATTCTTTGGAGCGTTAAAAACGGCTAGCGACTTTCTAGGATCAACGCTAATTCTCCTGTGACGTAATAATCTCTTTCTGAACCCCGACAACTCCATGATCCCTTTTTATTTAAGATAAATTTTCAATAAAATACCAACAAACAGGTATAATTAATTTCATTAGAGAAGTTATTGTGATACCCACCACGTCGGGCTTTTGGGAAGGGTCTTCCAGACCCCAAGGGTTAATATAACCGATCTCAACTTTGTCTGTATTACCAGCCGGCCGTCCATAGTATTTTTTTTCCGGAACACTATTCGGCCACAATTTTCAACCGATTTTCACCTAATTTTCTTCGGCAGGTGAACAAGAATGTAACCAGGGCGATTTTTAAATTTCGATAAAATGGCGGAGATACATATTATGTCTGTTGGAAATTTTAAAAAAATTGCTGCAGCCGAACCGTTGGTCCGATTTTCACCAAATTTTCACCAATTACTCCTTATATTTTTTACGAATTTTTGGTGCAAACTAAGTCATCATTTTTTACAATAATTATCATTTTAGTAGGGAGAAATTTCATACTTCCACCGTTTCGAGAGGGTACCTCCTTGGGCAAAAATCCCATTGTTTCTACCTTGATACTTAAAAAAAAATTTGGAAAAAAAAGAGATTTTAAAAAATAATACTTCTTCCTCCCTTATACTTCCCTCTCCCTTATACTCACCCCCTTATACTTCCCCTCCGTTACAAAAAAAATTACCCCTCCGTTATACTTACTCTCCTTTGTACTTCCCGCTCCCTTAAACTCCCCGTTCCTTTATAGTTCCCCTCCCTTACACTTCCCCCTCCGTTATACTTCCCCTCCTTTATACTTCTCCCTCCGTTACACTTCTTCTCTATAATACCTCCCCCTCCTATATTTTTACTTCTCTTTATGGAAATTTTCGTTGGAAGCTCTTCAAACAATACTTTTTTTTTCAGACTAGAAGATAGAGCCAAAGAAATTGTCCTCCTGATGAAGCGTAGAGCGCCGAAACCGGTCGAATATCCGCTTTTCAACAAAATGTTAACATTTATAAATGGGTTATTTACCCAAAAAATTATAACGCCTTAAATAAAAACTTTTTAAAAATATTTCTGCACATTTCTGCATGTTTTGTGCCTGCGGCGTAAAAAGTTGCGTCTAAATCGCTTTTTTTAAAAATGCCCGTTCACTCTCAAAGATGTTCCAGTTTTATGAACCTACTTTAATATTTTTGTTGAATAACATTTTTATGATACGCATTTCGTTATATAAAAACGAGAAATAATTCCGCAACTTAGACTGAATTACTTAGAAAAAAAAATGTTCTCAACGATTTTCAGTTTTGCGGCGAGCCTACGTGGGAATTTCTCATCCTCGGAAGGAATCGTTGAAATTAGCCAATAAACGACTGGTCAATAAGCACAGTTTTGCAATGTGAACCGTTATTTAACCAAAAGATATTGAGAAGTTGGTTTTTCTAATTATATTTTCTTCGATTTCTACCGAGTAATTAGTAGGTATGGACATGGGAAAGTTATATAACTTTAAATGCATTTGGAACATTAGTCTTTTATTATCCATTTTATATTTGTTTACTGCATGCTTGGTTTTCGTAGAAATGACAGTTTAGAATTTAAAACGGGTTTTAAATGACAAAGAAAATTTCAATCGTCCATCATTTTTCTCTCCATTTAACACCTTTTTTTTTTTTTTTTTTTTTTTTTTTTTTTTTTTTTTTTTAAGAAAAAATTAATTTGAGGCTACTCAACCTGCGAAAACTCTTTAGGACTAAATTGACTGGACCCTAAGCCTGAGGCCTATGGCTTAACTTGAAAGTTCAAGCCAAGTTTCATTATAATCTGAGTAGGAAATTCTAGGACCTCCTCCGCAGAAGAATATGAAAGGATTTTTGCAACTTTTTAACTTCCTTAAAGTAGTTATTGTTATACCCTCCACGTCGGGTTATTGGGGAAGGGTCTTCCAGACCCCGTAGGGTCAAATCGAATATTGATCTTTACCGAGGTCAACTTTGTCTGTATTGCCGGCCGGCCGTCCGTAATTTTTTTTCTGGAACACTTTACGGCCACAGTTTCCACCAGATTTCACCAAATTTTCTTTAGTTGGTGAACAAGAAAGTAACGAGGACGATTTTTGAATTACGAAAATATGGCGGAGATATGTATGTATCGGAGACTCTCCTCCTGAGTATCCTTCGCTGATCTCACCTTCTTCGCGGGGAGGGGAAGAAGCCATGAATACACTCTGGTCGATTTTAAGTTTAATTTTCACAATAATTCAATTCACTTAAGTATAGTTTTGACACTCGATTAATTAACAGACTTGATTAAATAACTCACGACTCCTTCGTGCAACTACTTCCAGCTGAACCGACAGGCGACAAGCAAGGGAGTGGTAAAGGAACGCACTTGACTCGATGAAGACTTCGTCAAGACTCTCCACGTTTTTCCTTTTTGAAAAGAAGACAACAAGCCCTTCGGGTTAGAGGGCGCTCTTTGTCGGTCAGCTGGTAGCACTGCGAGGGGTCGCTACATGTACCAACTTCTTCATTTGTTTCCCCGAGACGGCCAACCTGACACGGCAGACGTCCCGGATGCCTCATCTGCAAAAGACAACAGAAAGCAGATCAAAAGTTACATTCGGCCATACTGACAAACAGTATAGCAAAATAAACAAAGTAGAAAAATAAAGGCAACATTGCCACAGTTAAAATTTACATTGGGTACCTGAACATGACCATGAACGCTTTAACAGTAAAGAGAAAAACACTACGTATTGTGTAGAAATCAAAAACGATGATTTGTCGGTAAGGAATTGAGGAATAATTTGTGATGATGCTCTCGGTACGTGCACGGATCCCATATGAGAAGTGAAAAATCTCATCTCCAGCAAGGGTTGACAGCCTTGCACAAGTAAACACGTAAGGGTTGACAGCCTTACCGAAATATAACCAACGAGGGCTCACAGCCGCAGTTTCCGTCACAAGCATTTCCCCGAGACGATCCAGTTAGCAGACACATTACATAATTGCCAGCCAAGGGCTAGTAAGAACTCTGCATCACAGTGGAAAAGGAAAATGTACGGAAAACACATGAAAAGTGAGCAGACACATTACATAATTGCCAGCCAAGGGCTAGTAAGAACTCTGCATCACAGTGGAAAAGGAAAATGTACGGAAAACACCTGAAAAGTGAGCAGACACATTACATAATTGCCAGCCAAGGGCTAGTAAGAACTCTGCATCACCGTGGAAAAGGAAAATGTACGGAAAACACATGAAAAGTGAGCAGACACATTACATAATTGCCAGCCAAGGGCTAGTAAGAACTCTGCATCACAGTGGAAAAGGAAAATGTACGGAAAACACATGAAAAGTGAGCAGACACATTACATAATTGCCAGCCAAGGGCTAGTAAGAACTCTGCATCACCGTGGAAAGGAAAATGTACGGAAAACACATGAAAAGTGAGCAGACACATTACATAATTGCCAGCCAAGGGCTAGTAAGAACTCTGCATCACAGTGGAAAAGGAAAATTCACCGGAAACACACGGAAAAGTGAGCAGACACATTACATAATTGCCAGCCAAGGGCTAGTAAGAACTTGCATCACAGTGGAAAAGGAAAATGTACGGAAAACACATGAAAAGTGAGCAGACACATTACATAATTGCCAGCCAAGGGCTAGTAAGAACTCTGCATCACAGTGGAAAAGGAAAATTCACCGGAACACACGGAAAGTGAGCAGTAAAGGAAGCAATAACATGGAAACACGACAGATTAAATACTGCCTGAAGGACGATCCGAATCAGTACCATCGGAATCATCACCAGACACGCGACCTGACGCATCAAGGTCGTCTGGAGTAACAGCATCGTTCAACTCAACTTGAACGGCAGGATCAGGCACAGGCTTAACCCGATCATGAGAGTACTTGTATGTACGATTGGACGTTAGAGATTTCAGCAAATAGCGGTCATGTTCAAGCACGTCAATAATGCGAAGAGGTCCACGAAACTTGGGACTTAATTTCGTCTGATGACGAGGCTCATTTTTAATTAAAACTAGATCCCCTTTTGCCAGTAATTGGACTTTAGCCTTATTCGTATCAAAACGGGCTTTATCATATTGAGCACATTTTACCATTTGTTGTGCGGCAGCATCGCGTACAGCATCCAAGTCAACCTTACCAGAACCAGTAACCGATTCTGAAGGAACAACCAGATTTAAAGGTCTACCAGACTTTCCAATCATCATCTCCAACGGTGAAGAGCGCGTAACGCGGTTAATCGTGCAGTTAATTGCCAACTGAATGTCCGGAATAGCCTCCTGCCATGAGCGTTCACCCAGCTCAGTTGCAGTAAGCATATTGGTTAAAACGGACATCACCCGTTCGACTTGGGCATTAGCACGAGCCGCACCGGTAGAAATGAAATGGAGGTCCATCTGGTGAGTGCCACAAAATTCTTTAAAGTCTTTACTAGCAAAGCATCTACCTTGGTCTGCTATAATTCGCGATGGCGCCCCAAACAATGAAATAGCATGCTTTAACGCATTAAGTGCATTTACAGAGTCAATTTTTCGCGTATGACGCAACAAAACATACTTAGTGAAAGCATCGATCATAACAATGATATATTCCCTTGAATCATTTTACCAGACAATTTTCCAGTGATATCTATGTGGACTGTGTGTCAAGGCGTGACCGTTTTTGGAATAGGGTGAAGTTGAACTTGTGTCTTACCAGATGGTATTTTCGCAACTTTACAGGTCAAACAATTTTCTACGAACCTCCTAACATTTGGACATATGCCGAAACCAATAAAACTCCGCAACCTTTTCCAGAGTTTTCTCCCATCCTAAGTGGATAATGGCTTCATGTACGTTGTTAACAATAGACCATTTGTAAGCATGGGGCACAATAGTCACGCATCTAGACCGATTATTGCGTTGCACTGTGCGACACAATATTCCAGAGCGAAGCTCGTAAGTGCTTCTAATATCCTCGGGTAATTGATCATTTTCCAATCATAAAATTCAAATTATAAGCAGTTTAAAATCTTCTAAATATTAAGGAACGAGAAGGCCCTTTAAACAAAACCCCAAGGGGTCCTCGCCTTAACAGACTGTAAACGGTACCATGTTAAGTAGCAGGCACAGCCCCTTATTATCAAAAGTCAGTAAAATTAACTGTAATCAAAACTAATAAAGATCTACCAAAAATTGAAATCAGGTTCAGAAAAGGAAAATAAAATATTGAATTAGAATCTGCTCTGCAGTAAAAGACAGCTCCCTTAACTGATCAACCAGCCAGTAAGCCCCAAAAATGAGAATGAGGATCAGTGGCCTCCAAAATTAACAGTAATTGGTTTCCCCGTTTGGTAGTACAAAGAACAGTCTCACCACCAAACCCTTCCTAACAGATCCACACCAAATTTTCGATAAATCAACAACTAGTCAAATGTTCTTAATTTGGAAGCAAATCCATCCAGCTATTTCTCTGAACCATGCCCATAAGTTGGAAGACAATTACACCAAGCTGTTTTCGCTCAATCCTCAGCTTCCTTAATGAAAATCCCAGGGCTAGTTTGCAATGCAAACAATGGTCACTAAAAGTGATCTGGTAAGACAGAGGAGCCTCGACAATTTATCGACATAGCCGGGATCGCATCACATACAATCCTAAGAGTCACCGCAGTGTAAATTTTGTAAAAATAGGCTTAAAACTAGGTTCCTTAACTTGTGTCTCGGTGATTCCAGCTGCAGGTGGCGTCCCAAATGTTCCAGTAACAGCAGTCCCCATTTCATGCATTAATTCGGTCTTTCTTATGAGTTGATAGAATCCTGCATAGGAAATCTCTCTTCTCAAGCCATCAGGCAGTTCCTCACCAGCAGTCTCAACAAAGCATGAAAAAGAAAATACCATTAGAGATTTTTACCTTAACATAAAAGAAACAATACTGATTACCAGGTCAACCTGTCTGTCCAGATAGACAGAGCCAAGATAAACCACCAGGATCATTTTCAGGAAGAGAAGAATATTCCTTGTTCTTCGTAGCGTCCATATTCCGTTATGATATTCCACCGTCCGGCTCAGGCTCATGCAAAAGAAAATATCTGCTGACGAAACAAAATACGTCTCGTCCAAGTCCTTAAACAAGTCTGAAAAAATCTTGATAAAGGTGATGAGCGATAGATAAGTTACAAAAAAAAAAAAAACTCCCTTTAGTCCATTTGCGGCCTCCCCTTTTTTTTTTTTAGGTAGATTTCTTTTCTTCAAAAATCTACCTATTGTAATGTACCAAGTAGTCGCAGATTCAAAAAATTTTCTATACGTTTTTCGTTTCATACCTCCTGGACCCCAAAACCATCCTCAGTTGAAAAGTTTATATATATATATATATATATATTAGCACGATAACTGGAGCAATTTTAATGTGAGGGTGACGATATCCGGTATTTAGAGCTTTTATCTCAATAGCTCGGACGAGTTCGTTAATGGCTGAAATCGGACCAGCGATTCACCTACTTACTTAGGGCTTAAAAGACAAAATTGGCATTTTCTATTGAAATCCTAGTCCTTTTGCAAAAAAAAACTTTAAGACCTCTGCGAGGGCGTGTAAAAATTAATTAAAGCAGGTTTGGACGAGCCAGGCGCAAAATATTGAACTAGCTAAACTTTAAAAAAAATTTGAATTTATACCGGGAAATTATTAAATATTTTATTAATAAAATTATCAGATGTTTTTCTAGGGGCTCAGTGGCGCAATTTTTCTTATATCATCATTTTTATAACATAATTTATATTTGTGTTTATACATATTAATTTTAATCATGAAAAGAAATCTACCTTTTAGTCCCTGCTACCGCAGGTCATTATTTTTTTTTTTTTTTTTTTTTTTTAAAAAAAGTAAAACGTAGCGGACGCGACTAGCACCCTCGGTGACGTCAGAACATGAACTTCCAATAGAATCTCGAAAAGGAACTACGCCGTTCTAGCACCCTCCTTGACAACAAGCAAAGGGGTGATCGGGGGTGGGGTGAGGTCTCGATGCGATGCCAGATTTCAAAAATTCAAAATGTCCGGAGTTCTTCCCTTCCACCCCTTTTCTTATTCTTCCACGCAGTTCGAAAATTTCAACCACCGATGTCAAATTTTCGAATCGCATTTTTAAATATCTTGTACAGAAGTAACGGTTGTTTCGTTCATCCCCGAAGACGGTGAGGGTTGCAAAAGCAAACGAAACAAAAGGGTTAGGACCACGTACGGTTAAGACGCAAAAGAAAAATGGCGGCCGACACCAGGCAATCTCGATCTCTTCTTTTCGTAATTTACATGCGAAGAACTTACGATTTCGTTGGTAATCCCACTTCTGATATCGGAGACTCTCCTCCTGAGTATCCTTCGCTGATCTCACCTTCTTCGCGGGGAGGGGAAGAAGCCATGAATACACTCTGGTCGATTTTAAGTTTAATTTATTCACAATAATTCAATTCACTTAAGTATAGTTTGACACTCGATTAATTAACAGACTTGATTAAATAACTCACGACTCCTTCGTGCAACTACTTCCAGCTGAACCGACGGGCGACAAGCAAGGGGAGTGGTAAAGGAACGCACTTGACTCGATGAAGACTTCGTCAGACTCTCCACGTTTTTCCTTTTTGAAAAGAAGACAACAAGCCCTTCGGTTAGAGGGCGCTCTTTGTCGGTCAGCTGGTAGCACTGCGAGGGGTCGCTACATGTACCAACTTCTTCATTTGTTTCCCCGAGATATGTTTGTTTAAAATTGTTGTAGAAATTGTTGGTCCGCTTTTCACCAAATTTTTACCAAATACTCCTTATATTTTTTTACGAATTTTTGGTGTAAAAAAAAAAATTATTTCATTTTAGTAGGGACCATCCTTCCACGCGAAACGAGAGGACATCCCTTGGGCAAAAATCTCATTATTCGTACCTTGATACTTAAAAAAAGTTTCAAAAAAAGAAGTTTCAATCCTTTATACTTCCCCTCCGTTATACTTCCCCTCCTAAATATACAGGGTGTCCGGAAACACATGGCAAGCGTCTGGGAGAGCGTAAAAAAGTGGTTTTACGAAAAAACTGTTAAATGTAAACCCCCTTAATTTAAATCAAAGAATTTGATGGTGTAGTTTAAAATCCACCTGGATATACAGGGTGTCCCAGACACAACCTAACTTCGTTATTTCAATCTACGCAAAATTTCAAGTAGATTTGAGTACTCATATGACAATTTTGGACAACTTTTAAAAATGTCAAAATTTAGCGTTTTTTGCGCTAAAATCCGTTAAAATTGACCTAGGAGACTCGTTTTTTTTTTAATTCCACTTATTTTTTCCCGAAGAATCCAACTGTCTCAAATTTGAGCATCTTCGCATTCAGCATCACGAGATTTCGTCGCTAATGGCCTTTTTTCAAGTTTAACTCCAAATTCCATACTTCAAAAATGGAAATTATGGATTTGTTGACGGAATTTTAATTTTTGATGCATAAACACAAAAGACGCTGTAGCTCTTTCAAAATTTGTGGTCCGAAAGAAAAATTCCTTTCAACAAGTGCTAATTTTCATTTCTGAACTAAAAATTTGGGTTCTAACTTGAAAAAAGGCCATTAGCGACGAAATCTCGTGATGCTGAATGCGAAGATGCTCAAATTTGAGACAGTTGGATTCTTCGGGAAAAAATAAGTGGAATTAAAAAAAAAACGAGTCTCCTGGGTCAATTTTAACGGATTTTAGCGCAAAAAACGCTAAATTTTGACATTTTTTAAAAGTTGTCCAAAATCGTCATATGAGTACTCAAATCTACTTGAAATTTTGCGTAGATTGCGAATCAGAAATAAAATACCTAAAATAGGGGTTCTCATTTGAAATAACGAAGTTAGGTTGTGTCTGGGACACCCTGTATATCAGGCGGATTTTAAACTACACCATCAAATTCTTTGATATAAATTAAGGGGGGTTTACATTTAACTTTTTTCGTAAACCACTTTTTAACGCTCTCCCAGACGCTTGCCATGTGTTTCCGGACACCCTGTATACTTCTCTAACGAAGGTTTATCTCTAAGGATAGTACAGTACTTGCTTTTTGCATTAATTTTAGGACGAATATTCCTTTTTTTTCCTACGTTTTTCAAGCTCTCCCATCACAGTTTTTGCGCTGATATCAGCGCCAAACCCTCGGAAGCCATTTTTAACCATAATAGCCATTAAAAAAGTAAATAAATGTAGAAATAGTGGTCATCTCCTCTATAGAAATGCCCGGAGATTCCGCCATCGCGCCACCATCGTAGCGTTTCGAGAAGGTTATTACGCGATATTTTCTCATCTCTGCGTTCAACAAATAAAAATTCCCCTGCTATTTTTTTTTCCTTTTTTAATTTTGTTAGGCCTTTTTTTCCCGCAGCAGTGGCGTTTTGGACTCTTTACGCTCCCTTTATTCAATTAACCGGTTCGATACATTTTTTTAAAAAATTGACATCTTGAATATTTCGACCAAACAATAAAATAAAAGCGTGATGAAACAAAGGTCGTATGAAAAGGCAATAACGTATTCCAACGGAAAATGCGAGGTGGGGTCGGAGGTAAAAGCGAACGGAGTTTATGTATTGGTCCGTATTCAAGAGTGAAATCAGAGTATCGACAAAAACTTTATGTTTATACCCTCTGTGAATGTTATTTTTTATTGCACCCCATCAATTTTTTATTATTCTTTACAAAAACAATATTAATTATATCAAAAGATGTGAATTAAATAAAGTATTCCTCAATGCTCATCGTTTTCTGGGAAATACCCACCTTATTAACCTTTTTGAGAAATAAAACGTTGTTTTGAAATTACGAGAATATCGTAAGCTGACAGTTATCCCACGCTCATCCCCCTCGGATGATGAAATATTTTAATATTCATCATTTTTATTAATGATAAAATTTCCAATCCTGAGAAAAACAAAACAAGAAGGCCAAAACATGGAGGGAAATATTAGGTGTACAAAATGAAACTCTGCTAAAATCTAAAAAATTCAAATTTACTCTGTGGCTGAGTTTCATTTTGTACACCTAATAAATAGAAATTGTAGGAAATTTAATTTTCTATAAATTTGTACTTAATTATTTTTTTCTAGGATCCAACATTTTCGGAAAATAATTTTTTTTTAAATAAATTTATCTTTAAAACAGTGCGTCCTAGAGAAAAAATGAATAGAATAAAAATTAAAGAGAATTAAATTTACAACAGATTTTATTTAGTGCATTTTTTAAATATCTGTAACGGTTTACGATTTACAAGCCTTTAAAAATTAACCTTCTTAATGGTTTTACTTCAATAACCTTCTTACACGGAGAAGGTCAACTTTTGATGGACTTTAACGCCTAAAATGTTCAAAATTTTGAAAAATGAACTACTAGTGTACAAAATGAAACTCGGCTAAAATCTACAAAATTCAAATTTACCCTGTGGCTGAGTTTCATTTTGTACACCTAATACAATAACATCTCTTTTAGAAAAAAAAAATTCAGTCATTTTAAGAATATTTGCATAACCACAGTAAGCTCAAAGTTTTCATTTCTATTTCCCACTAATCTGCGGCCACCGGATTAGGGGGAAATTACGTTGGAACTATTTACAATCGCCAGGGGAAGTTGATTTTGCCAAATCGCATTTTAAGCTTTCGTCCCGTACAGTATTGTTGTTTTGGTTAGTTTGTCAAAAGAAAGTTGTTCAAATACCCTCAAATATATATTTTTTTTAGATATACATGGGTCAAATATGTGTAGAATATTATGATGTAAATAATGGTATTTTCCCTCATTGTCAAAAGAAGAATTCCTGGTAAAAAATGCTTTTAAGACAAAAGCGTTTATAAGGAAAAAAAGGAGGTTTTGGGTTTCTCCATAGAAATAAGACGAAAATAGTTCACAAAAATCTGGATAAGGAATTATTTTTCCATCAAAAGAAGTAGGAGGAGCCCCCCCCCCCCCAAAAAAAAGCTAAAAATGAGGTTTCTTGGACAAAAGATAAAGGAAACCTTCAGTATTTTTTTTAAGATACGTAATAGGTATTAAAAATTTTTTTCGTAAATAAAATCTATCGAAAATCCCATAAAAAGGGAGTTTTTTAGGCGAAAATTCCTATGAATACGTCCAAAAAGTACACCATAGTTTGAAGAGCTTCTGAGGAAAACTTTCTTAAAGAGAAGGAACAATAGGAGGGGAGTATAAAGGAGGGGAAGTATAACGGAGGGGGAGTACAAAAGGAGGGGAAGAATAATATATTCTTCCCTACTTCCCCCTACTTCCCTAATAATTTCAAACATTTTGACCAATTCTTTTTCAACATGTTTTCCAAGTTATTTTAAAATTTTTTTGTTTTTCGAAAAATTGTCCAAGTTTTTTTCCCCCGAAAAATTTTCAAAGTTATTTTCACACCAATTTTCAAATTTTTTTTTTTCAACTTTTTTTGACAAAAAATTTTCTAAGTTTTTTTTTCGAATTTTTTTTAATTTGCGTTTTTTTTTCTTTTTCGAAAAAATTTTTCTAAATTTTTAATTTTCGAAAACTTTTCCAAGTATCAAGGTAGAAATAATGGGCTTTCTGCCCAAGGGATGACTCTCCAAAAAGGGTTGATGTATCACAATTTCTTCCTACTAAAAATAAATTAAAAACAATAAAAATAAATAAAATCTTATTAAACCGAAAATTCGTAAAAAATGTGAGGAGTATTTGGTAAAAATTGGTGAAAATCGGACCAACGGTTCGGCCGCAGCGCAGTTTTTAAAATTTCAAACGTGCATATCTCCGCCATTTTTCGAAATTCAATAATCGTCCTCGTTAATTTTTTGTTCACCGACTAAAGAAAATTTGGATAAAATCTGGTGAAAATCGGTTGAAAACTGGCCTAAAGTGTTCCGGAAAATGCTACGGCCGGCCGGCACTACAGACAAAGTTGAGATCGGTAAAGATCAATATTCGATTTGACCCTCCGGGGTCTGGAAGACCAAAAACCCGACGTGGAGGATATCACAATTACTTCTTTAAGTAGTTAAAAATCTTTCGAAAATCCTATAAAAAGGGAGTTTCTAGGCCAGACGACAAGCAAAACTTCCTAAATCCGTAAAAAAGGGATTTTTTTTGGCCAAAATACAAGGAATTTGTCCAAAAACATTTGTAAATCATTTTTCGATGAGAGAAATAACCTCGGGAAACTCCTGAAAAATCCAGTAAAATTCTCACAAAATCCAAAACATGTAAAAAAGTAGTTTCTCTGCCTTTTTTAGTAAACGTTTATTCATCAAATTCTCGTGATCGCCTCAATCGAAAATCGGTGTCTATCTGTTGAAAATAGTTACATTCGTGGTCCCCCTAATGATCGTGACCTCGTGAGTGAAAGCGACCAAAACTTATAATAAAATGCGCAATCAAGAGCACCCGTCCATGAAAACCCGTACTATTTATACACTTCAGATAAAGAAACATCATTTTTTCCAAAATATTCAAACTAAATTATTATGTATCAAGTTTAAATTACATATTAGTATGCCATAGAGAGAACGCAGAACATAAACAAAAGTCTGTTATTTTAGACATAACGATAATATTCTGAATAATATGAACGGAATATCCAAAATAGATTAAATTTTAGTATGCAATCAGGATCGTTTCCTGATGAAATATATTTTAGATGAAAGTAATGCTCTAATAAACAGGAAATATAGGTTTAATTTAAAACGAACTATTCGACTCGATGGTCTATAAAAGTTCACCAAAATGGAGGAAAACAAATAAGAAACTACTTTTTTCTTCAAGAATAAATCTAGCCCATTACGATTGGGTTTTTTTCTTTCAAGTCGTTTCCAAGATCCTTCTAAATCGCGAGATTAAAATTTTAATCTTGCCTTTTCCCCTCTTTTGTTTTGGCTCTTGAATAAACTGGGTCAATATTTTACGTTATGGAGTTCCTGAGGAAGGAGAAAGGTGAATTAATTTGTTCCTTGGTAGGAAAAAAAAAGAGGAAAAAAAAAGGGGTTGACGTAGTTAAGTCGTGTGGCAAGTCCCCCTTTCTCGACCTTGGAGAAAGTCTATTACGCAATTGCCACTCGTCTCAAAAAAACGTCCACTTGCTATCAATCAGATGTTGAAACTTTAAAAAACTTATGACCTAGAAACTTTAATTATCTTTATACTCCAATTTTGAAATTTTATTTTTACTTTCAAAATAAAGGGATAAAAAAATAAACGAGTTTTCTCATTTTAGTTGGAAAATGAAGTTAATGGGGCTTAAAAAGATATTTGTGCAATTCATACGAGGTTCGTTTAGAACGAAAGAGGCGGGAAGGGTATAATCCACGAGTGTTTATTCAAATCTTGCTACATTTAAGCGTTCTATTCGTTTTATTAGATTTTCTTTCATTTTTCATAATATAATTTATTTCCTAATACGTTTAAAATTAAAATGATCTCATTTATAAAAGTTGAAAATTTCAGAAATGTGGAAAATTTTAAAAGGGGGTAATCTCAAATTTTACCCATTTAGGGCTTTTTTACAAGTTTTGTACTTGGAACCTCTCCTCTTTTAACTTTTAACTTCCTTAAAGAAGTTATTGTGATATCCTGCACGTCGGTTTTTGGGGGTCTTCAGGAGGGTCAAATCGAATATGTATTACCGATCTCTACTTCGTCTGTGGTGCCGGCCGGCCGTCCGTAGCATTTTTCCGGAACACTTCAAGGCCACAGTTTTGAACGATTTTCAACAAATTTTTACACAATCTTCCTTATTTGGTGAACAAGAATGTAACGAGGGCGATTTTTAAATTGAGATATAGGTATCTGTTTGAAATTTTAAAAAATCCGCTGAGGCCGAAACGTTGGTCCGATTTCACCAAATTTTCACCAATTTGTCGCGTTAGTTCTAACACCGGCTATCTTAATTTCTAGGTTTCAGGAATGCCAAAATACTGAATAATTTCTCATTGGAATCAATGCATCACCTGCCTGCTAAATCGCGTTTTCTGTTGGTAATAGGGTTAAACTACCAACGGAATTCGATTCTCCGCAAAATTTACCATCAGAAACATTGCCAAACTCAAAATTGATAAAAATGAGATTGCCGGTGTTAGAACTAACGCGACGAATTACTCCTTATATTTATTACGAATTTTGGTGTTCCTCCTTCAGTATACTTCCCCTCCTTTTTACTTTCCCCTCCATTTTACTTTCCCCTCCTTTGTACTTCCCCCTTTATAATTCCCCCTCCGTAATACTCCCCCTCCGTTATACTTCCTCCTCTGTTATATTAGGTGTACAAAATGAAACTCAGCCACAGGCTAAATTGAATTTTGTAGATTTTAGCCGAGTTTCATTTTGTACACCTGGTAGTTCATTTTTTCAAAACTTTGAACATTTTAGGCGTTAAAGTCCATCAAAAGTTGACCTTCTCCGTGTAAGAAGGTTATTGAAGTATAACCAATACGAAGGTTAATTTTAAAGGCTTGTAAATCGTAAACCGTTACGGATATTGAAAAAATGCACTAAATAAAATCAGTTGGAAATTAAATTCTCTTTAATTTTATTCTATTCATTTTTTCTCTAGGACGCACTGTTTTCAAGATAAATTTATTTTAAAAAAAATTATTTTCCGAAAATGGTGCATCCTAGAAAAAAATAATAAAGAACAAATTTATAGAAAATTAAATTTCCTACAATTTTTATTTATTAGGTGTACAAAATGAAACTCAGCCACAGGGTAAATTTTAATTTTGTAGACTTTAGCCGAGTTTCATTTCGTACACCTAATACTTCCCTTCCTTTATACTTCCCTCCTTTATACTTCCCCCACCGTTATACTTTCCCTCTTTATACTTCCCCCCAATATTTTACTTCTCTTTAAGGATGTTTTCTTTGGAAGCTCTTCAAGGTAGCACTTTTTCTTTTATTTGTATGTCATTGCCAAAGATCTTTATTTTTCACAGGTTTTCCTAAGTTTTCAAGGATTTAATTTTTTATTCTTATGAATTTTTCGGCTTACAACTTTTATCCGATTTTTTAGCCTAAAAAAACCTTTTTTTTTCATAACACAATACTTCGGTTTTAAAAAAAAATTCTTTTTTGAATTTGAAAAATTTGACCTACAAAAACTGCCTTAAGGAGGTATGATGGTTTTTAAGTGAGTTGCTTTGCAAATTTTTCGTTGTTAACAACGGTTTTCGGTTTTTCCTTCTATCTCGGACACCGTCGCTCAAAACGAAAAAATGTCCTAAGTAAAAGTTGTAGGTACTAAAATTTACTACATAAAATATCTTATTAGTTTTTTCCGTCAGAGCAATGCTTTAGGAGATATGGAAGTATTTAAGTTGGTTGCTTTGCAAAATTTTTCGTTGTTTACAACGGTTTTCGGTTTCTCTTCTATCTCGGAAACCGTCGCTCAAAGCGAAACACGTCCTAAGTAAAAGTGTTAGGTACAAAGATTTCCTACAAAAATTTTTTTATTCATTATTTGCGTAAGAGCAATATTTAAGGAGTTATGAGGTTAAAAACTATAATCCTACAGAGCCTGTCTGAAAACTTAAAACCTCATACCTCCTAAAATATTGCTCTGACGGAAAAAAAAACCAATAAGTTATTTTATGTAGTAAATTCCGTAGCTACAACTTTTACTTAGGACAATTTTTCGTTTGAGCGACGGTTTCCATGATAGAAGGGAAAAACGAAAACCGTTGCTCACAACGAAATATGTACAAAGCAACCAACTTAAAACCCTCATATCCCCTTAAAAGACCCTCATTTCCCTTTCTGCTGTTAGCACTACCACTGTAAGTTCACGTTTGTAAGGTCAAAAAAAAAATCCAGTCTTAACTAAATGAAGAAGTTCTTGAGGGATGACTTGAATAACTAACGATGAAAAGTCGGTTTTTAATTTCATTATTACGTACACAAAGTTTGAGGTGAGTTTGAATCCTTTTTGGCTCGAGACACCCATGTTTACAGCCTCTTCAGGTCAAGGTCTAAAAGGATGCGTAACATAAATCCGCGAACTTCTTTCAACGTTTAAATCACCTCGTCCAAAACATTTTGTTTAAAACCTATTATTTGTTTAAATCTACAACTTTTTTAAATAATAGACTATGGAACGGCTAATGATAATAAAATGTTTGAGACTAATGTAGAAAACCGGTTTACGTTTTTTTTTCTTCCTCAGGTTTTTGATAAAACGAGTTTTGTGTATCAAGTGGCATAACTTTCACCGGAACAATCATGCCGCTGAACGTCTAGGCCATTGCCAACGACCTTTCGATTTCGTTTTAACTTCCTTAAAGAAGTTATTGCGATACCTCGACGTCGGGTTTTTGGGGAAGGGTCTTCCAGACCCCGGAGGGTCAAATCGAATATTGATCTTTACGATCTCACTTTGTCTGTGGTGCGGCCGGCCGTAGCATTTTTCCCGGAACACTTTACGGCCACAATTTTATCCGAATTTCACCAAATTTTACACAATTTCTTTAGCCGGTGAAGAAGAATATGACGAGGGCGATTTTTGAATTTCGAAAAAATGGCGGAGATATGTCTGTTTGAAATTTTAAAAAATTCGCTGCGGCCGACCGTTAATCCGATTTTCACCAAATTTTCACCAATTCCTTATTTTTAAGAATTTTTGGTGCAAAAAAATTGCCACTTTTAATCATTAATTTTTTTTTAGTAGGGAGAAATTTCGTACTTCTACCTTTACGAGACTCACATCCCTAGGCCAAAGAGCCCATTATTTCTACCTTGACACTAAGAAAAATTTTTCGAAAAAAAAAAACTTAAAAATTTTTCAAAAAAAAAAAAAAAAAAAAAAAAAAAAAAAAAAAAAAAAAAAAAAAAAAAAAAAAAAAAAAAAAAAAAAAAAAAAAAAAAAAAAAAAAAAAAAAAAAAAAAAAAGGAAGAAAAACCCGGAAAATTTTTCGAAAAAAAAATTTTTTTTGACAAACAAATTTAGGACATTTTTCGAAAAAAAACTTTGAAAATTTCTCGAAAAAAAAAAAGAAAAAAGAAAAACCCGGAAAATTTTTCGAAAAAAAACTTTGAAAATTTTTGAAAAAAAAAAAAAATTTTTTTGGACAAAAAAAAATTTTTTTGGACAAAAAAAACTTCGAAATTTTTCAAAAAAAAGAAACTTGAAAATTTTTCGAAAAAAAAAAAAAAAACCGGAAAATTTTTCGAAAAAAAAAGATAAAAAAAACCGGAAAATTTTTCGACAAAACAAACTTGGAAATCTCCTTTATACTTTTCCTCCCTACTACATCCTCTTCCTTTATACTTTCGTCCTTATACTTCCCCCTCCGTTATACTTCCCCTCTGTATACTTTCCCTTCCTTATACTTCCCCCTCGTTATACTTCCCCGTTCGTTATACTTCCCCTCCGTTATACTTCCCTCCCATAACTTCCTACCGTTATACTTCCCCCTCCGTATATTCCCCCCAATACTTCCTACTCGTTATACCATATACTTCCTACTCGTTATACTTCCCCCTCCGTTATACTTCCCCTCCCATACTTCCACTACGTTTTACGTCCCCTCCGTTATACTTCCCCCCCTATATAGATACTTCTCTTTAAGGAAGTTTTCGTGGAAGCTCTTCCAGTACTTCTCGCCTATCTTCTTCAAAAAAAAGTATTTTTTCCCCATTTTTTAAATAAAAAAAATAATTTGACAGTCTTAAAAAAGGGGTTAAAAAAGGTTTATTTGATCTCATGAATGACGAGAGGTCGACAAAAAAATGTGGTTAAAAAACGAAGGGGAATTCCTTACGCGGAAAGATCTTTGTGCTTTTTTTATAAAGTAACTTAAGAGTGGTTCTCTAAAAAAATGTTTTAAAAGAAAAAAAAAATAATAAGGGAGGCCGTGGACTGAATTTATTTGAGCGTCTCTTAAAAAGAGAGATGCCACAGCATGAAAAGCATTTTAAATAAATTAATTTCCCACTTTAAAATGCTTTCACAATGATAGAAAATACCCGAAAAATTAGAAACGTTTTAAACGCCCATAAAAATTCAAAGGGCGTTTTCCCGATCAAATTTATTCATTGATTTCTTCCGAATGCAGTACACGAATTTCTGAAAATTAAAAGTTAGCGAAAAAAGGTTGTTTTTATACAAAAAAAATATTCTGAATTTAGAATAAGGAAAAACGGGTTCGACAATAATAACATCAGTTATGGACCTTCATAAGGAAACCGAGAACTATTTCCTTCCTCAATCATCATCCCATCCTTGACTAATATGGAACGTTATGGCATTAATTTTTCTTTTGTGTTGAAATCAAGGTAGGAGAAATCTTTTTTCTCTCTCTTTCTAGGCTTTTAGTAAAGATGGGAAAGAACTTCGCCTGAAAGTTAGGTCGGAAAGCTTCCAAAAATACGGCCCCTCTTTCAAGAAAATGGACTTTCGCTTAAGTATACGAAGCGGGAAAAAAAATTTTAAGCTCTTAATTATAGCATTATGTGATAGGGAGTAAGAAAATACAGAAAAATAAGAAAATGTTGAATTTGCATATTTTTTTTCCCCCCGACCCTTTGGACGCTCACATCTTGGCTCTGGCCCTTGCCACTTCTGCTTCATTTTCTCTCACAGTTTATTTAAAATTAGGCCTTTTTTTAGACCTCATTTTATCCGGATTTTGAGTACTTTTTTACGATTTTTTTCTGGCGAAAAATTATAATTTCTCTTATGAGCGTTTTCCATTCTTTATGCTGTTCCAACTAAAGTGGGCCAACAACTTTACGACAACGCATTTAGACATACAAAAAAAAGTTAAATGTAAACCCCCTTTGTTTTGGAAGAGGGATCGACTCCATTTAGTAGATTTCGGGTTTGGTATACAGGGTGTCCCAGGCGATACTAACTTCGTTTTTAAATAAGAACCCCTATTTTTATTTCAGATTCGTAATCTACGCAAAATTTCAAGTTGATTTGGCTATTCATACTCTTTGGACAACTTTAAAAATTCCAAATGCGTGTGTCGAAAATCCGCAAAATTTGGCATTTTTAAAATTTTTCCAAATTAAATAGTCAAATCAACTTGAAATTTTGCGTTTACGAATATAATATAATAGAAGTTCTCATTTAAAATAAAGTTGGAGTCGCTCTGGGGCACCCTGTATATTACAACCAAAATCTACAAAATGGAGTCGATTTTCTGTCCAAGAATATAGGGTTTACATTTAACTTTTTTTTGTATGAATTGCTTTGCCATAAATTAAAAATAAAAAAAAACCGATTTTACTGGTTTTCCGGGTGTTTTCTCGGTTTTTCAAGCGTTTTTCTCAGGTTTTCAAGGGTGGAACCGCTTAATTTTTACCCGAGAAACTCTAATTTGCCCAAATTTTCTGCCATTTCTTGCCCATGTGCCAAAAGTAACCTTTTTTTTTTAAATTTTGTGGTTTTATCCAATTTTGACTAACTTTTTTTGTCGCTTTACGCTTCTACTCAAACTTTTCCTGGCGAGAGGAGAGTGGAGGAATGAGGGCCTTTTCTTGTGGAGTTAGTAATTGTTTGAAGTGTTACATTTTTTCTTCCAAAAAATTTGTCACAGGGATGAGGAGAGGGCGAAGGTGAAAAAAAAAATGGATAAAACCGATTGTTCCGTTCTATGCCGTGAGTATTGTTTTGCGGTAGAGGCCGAGACCGCTGTCGTGGATGGATTGAGGCAATCTAACCGGGGCCTCTGGTTCCGTACACTTATCAAAACCTCCCTTTCAACCCCCTTCACAACGCCCTCTACAATATTACCTCTACCCTCGCTAAAATCCACTTTTTTTTTTTTTTCTTCCTGAACGAATCGCTACGTTATTCAAAAAATTGCTTTCTGTTCGTGTCGTTCCAATAGTAAAAAACTCATGCGAAAATTTTTTCCCCAAGGGAAAGTAGGCTGATCCAGTTTTATTATGTTTCATGGAAATCACTTTTTCTTCGCTAATCTCACTCCAAATTTTTCATTCAACTTTCAATTTTTTGGGAAACCTTGACAAAAAAAAAGTACTAGTTTGAAGAGCTTCCAACGAAATTTCCTTAAAGAGAAGGAACAATATAGGAGGGGGAAGTATAAATGAGGAGAAGTATAGGAAGGGGGAAGTATAAAGGAGGGAAGGTTCAAGCAGGGTTAAGTATAAGGGAGGGGAAGATCATGGACTGGGAAATAAAAAAAGAGGGGGAATAATAATTTCAAGAATTTGTTTAAATTTTAAATTTTTTCGTCAAAAAATTTTTTAAGTTTTTTTCGAAACTTTTTAAGTAAGTACCAAGGTAGATAACAGACTTTGCCCCAGGGAAGTGCTTCTCGTAACCGGCGGAAATATGACATTTCTCCCTACTACATATACTGATAATTTAAAAACTTTCAATTTTTTTCCCCAAAATTCGTAAAATATAAGGAGTCTTTGGTGAAAATTCGGTGAAAATCAGACCAACCGAAAAGTAACGAGAAATAATAAAAAATCTTGTAAAATGGAAATTTTTCAGAGAGAAAAAAGTACAAGTTTGAAGAGCTTCCAACGAAAAACTTGCTTAAGAGAAGAAAAATATAGGAGGGTAAGTATTAAAGAGGGGAAGTATAATGGAGGGGAAGTATAACAGAGAGGGAAGTATAACCTTTAAATTTGCAGTTTTTTAATTTTTTTTTTTTCGAAAATTTTTTTAAGTGTCAAGATACAATTAATGGGATTTTTCCTCAAGAGAGGTCCCTCTCGAAACCGGTCGAAATATGAAATTTCTCCCTACTAAAATGATAATTAAAAAATTTCAATTACACCAAACATTCGTAAAAATATAAGGAGTCTTTGGTGAAAATTTGGTGAAAATCAGACCAACCGAAAAATCACGAGAAATAATAAAAATTGTAAAATAGAAATTTTTCGGAGAAAAAAAAGTACAAGTTTAAAGAGCTTGCAACGAAAACTTGCTTAAAGAGAAGAAAAAATATAGGAGGGGTAAGTATTAAAGAGGGGAAGTATAAAGGAGGGGAAGGATAACAGAGAGGGAAGTATAGCCTTTAAATTTGCAGTTTTTTTTTTTCATTTTAAGTTTTAAGTTTTTTTTTCGAAAGTGTCAAGGTAGAACTAAAGGGATTTTTCCTCAAGAGAGGTCGCTATCGAAACCGGTGGAAATATGTAATTTCTCCCTACTAAAATGATAATTAAAAATTTCAATTTTTTTATACCAAAAATTGGTAAAAAATATAACGGGTCATCGGTGAAAATTCGGTAAAAATCAGACCAATGGTTCGGCCGCAGTGCAGTTTTTAAAATTTCAAAAGTGCATATGAGGCGCTACGGGTACGAAGGCGAACTCAACATCGGACAAATTTTTTGTTTTTCATTTTCAGACTCTTGACTCTTGGTGAATACACCCATATAATTTTACGTTGAGTTCGCCCTTTTTTCACCTTTAAATACGTAAAAACCGATATGCGCAAAGCTCTAACTGCGATATCAGAGCGGGTACGAAGGGCGAACTCCACATCCTAGTCCACTACCCCCACTCCTTTTCCCATTCCAGGGCATGACTTTTCAGTTGAGTTCGCTCGTAACATAAAACTTTAAAATGCGAATATCTCGAAACTAAGTTTTGTTGAGTTCGCCCTTCGTACTCGGAGCGCCTCATATCTCCGCCATTTTTTCAAAATTCAAAAATCGCAGGCGATAGTTTATTTTTCAACTATTCAGGAAGTTTGTGTGAAAATTTGCTGAAAATCGTTCCCAAAAAACCCGACGTGGAGGGTATCAAAAAACCGGTCAAAAGTAATCAAAGATGAAAGGCATTTTCAAAAAATGGGTTAGTGTTACACATTATCACGTTTTTAATGTCGTTATGGTAAACTCATAAAAAGAGATAATTAAGCGTCCTAAACGAGTTTTTGATGTATGACCACGGATTTATATAGTTACGCGTCCGCAGCACTAAACCAGCTTTATAGTTCAGGAAATACTGGATTGAATAATCGACGGATGAGACCGGATTTTATTCGGTGCCTTCCGGAATCGTTTCTACATTTAGACACGGTCCCGTTTTACTCATGTAACGATGCCCGAAGGTTCGCGTGGGCTCTACATTCCACGAAATTTCATCCAACGTGTTAATTACGTCGCTCTTCCAACGAAGGTTTTAATTGAATCATTCCGGCACTTGTGAAACCCTCAAGTAGCTTCTCTTTGCTCCTCAAATATTAACATAATTAGGGTTGTTTTACGCTTTTTTTTTGTTTTTATTCTTAGTTTAAACTTTTAACGGGAGGTTTGAAAGTTTATAATTAATCAATCGTCATTAAGGATATCTCGTTGTCGGTGATTTCAAACTAGATAATTGACTTAAGAGATTGCTGGTGTTGACTTCAATTAGAAGGTGGCGATCAAGTGAAACTTTTCAAAGTTTGGATTTTCGACGTTATGAAAACGTGGATTATAATCGTTGACAATAAGGTTGAGCAATCGGAGCTCACCATGGGATATATCTTTGAATGGGGAAATCTCTTTTTCTGTCGTCGTGGACTTCTCGGACATTGTGAAAGGACCACAGCTGACAACTGGATAATCGCTTCAGCCGAGATGTTTACGCCGGGATTTCGGAATTAGGGCAGGGGTGAAAGGGAAACACGAAACCGAAAGACATCGCCGAACGGATCAATCAAAAAGGTCCGTCACGGCGCTTCTTGTTTTTTCCACTTCATAATTATTATAAATTAATAATCCATTTAACGCTCAGTTTACGAAAATTAGAGATCTTTTTAATTATAAAAAAAGTGAAAATCAAAATCATTCATCACAATCATTGAACAAAATCATAAAAATAATCAGCTTTTAGAAAGCAAAGTAATCAAGGAAATTTAGTAAAATTCCATTTTTTATAGAGTAGTCATCTTAAAGAATCGCTTATTTTCTTAAATATAAGCAAAAACAAGAAAGAGATTGACTTTTGGTACTTGTGAGTTTACGATAACACAATAACGCGCATGCGCGAGCTTTCATTGTTTCTAGTTCACGCGTTTTTTCAAAAATTCGTCTTTAAGATTTGCCGAAATTCAAACTGGTTTGATAATACGCGAGGAGGTTAATTTTTTTCCTCTCACAAAGATGGTTAGGTGTACAAAATGAAACTTTAGATTTTAGCCGAGTTTCATTTTGTACACCTAGTAGTTCATTTTTCAAAATTTTGAACATTTTAGGCGTTAAAGTCCATCAAAGTTGACCTTCTCCGTGTAAGAAGGTTATTGAAGTATTACCATTAAGAAGGTTAATTTTTAAAGGCTTGTAAATCGTAAACCGTTACAGATATTGAAAAAATGCAATAAAATCTGTTGGAAATTAATTCTCTTTAATTTTTATTCTATTCATTTTCTCTAGGACGCACTGTTTTCAAGATAAATTTATTTAAAAAAAATTATTTTCCGAAAATGGTGCATCCTAGAAAAAAAAAAAATTAAAGTACAAATTTTATAGAGAATTAAATTTCCTACAATTTTTATTTATTAGGTGTACAAAATGAAACTCAGCCACAGGTAAATTTGAATTTTGTAGATTTTAGCCGAGTTTCATTTTGTACACCTAATAACAATGGGGGGTGATTTTTTTCCTCTCGCAAGGAGAGCTCATTGATGATTTTTTCTCCCGAGAGCTTTTCTTGCGAGAGAAAAAAAATTAACCCCCTTGTAAAGGGCGCTCCTTACGAGAGGAAAAAAATTAACCCTTATCTACTAAAACTAATTTGAATTTATGCAAATTACATACATGAATTTTTGAAAAAACGCGGGAACAAAAAATACAAGCATGCGCGTTGCCCTGTTCGCTCGCGCCTGCGCGTTATTCTGGTATCGTAAACTCACATGATGTTTTCTTGATAATAATAATAAAATATTGAATACATATTAATTTAATAATTTAATATTTTGTTTTAATGTTATTATCATTTTATGTACATAATTTATTTACATAAGAAATATTCACTATGCTAAAATAAATAAATATTACGATAAAATTTTAGTTTGATTCGACTTTCTCGGCGTGTCTCCTCCTCTGGGTTCTACGTGACTTTTTAATTCCGTCCGTGTATATTTCTGTGCTTCTTCTAGATTTCTGCGTTGTCCGCGGGCTTTTTGTCGATTCTGTCGGGACGGTTTCTGCTGTAGGTGAAGCCGTGCTAAGATGATGGTATTCGTCTGAAGCTCCAGTGGCTGTTCGTTTGAGGAATGGCGAATTGGCGGGACTTATCGGAGAAGTATTCTGGATCAGCTGTCGTCTGATACGTTTCTTGATCAGTTTTATAATAGGTGAACTCCGGTACATACGTCACTTGATATTCAGGTTTTTTCGTGTTTTCTTCGTATTTCTGAGCTTCCTGATAATAACTTGGCGCCAACGTTTGCTGCACTTGATTATATTCAGATTTCTCATTCTTCGGAACTTTTCTGTAGTATTTTATCCTCAATGGCTTCTCAGTGCTTTCTTGATTTTGGATACTTTCGAATTTTTGAAAGCTTACACTTGAATGATCTTGATGTGGATGAATGTTGTAAAATTGATAGTTTCCTTTTAGCCTGTCTTTACCTCCTTCAAGAGAATGAGCAAAATGAGATTTTATCTGTACAAATTGTGGAGGTTTTACTTCATAAAGAGGTGTTTATATTGCTTTTGAGGTTCTTCATTTTGAAAATGAAATTTGTACTGTTGCTGCTTTGGGTCGTATCTTAATGTGTAGCTTTCTTGCTGAGTGTTTTCCGTGCTGTCATTGATATCGGGATATTTATATTGACTAAAGGCACAAAGTTGACTTTTTGATGGACGTGCTTAGGTATCCAGTCGCTAGAATTGTCAATGCTTACTGGATTAAGTCCGGAGACATGGATAGCATCTGCGGAGTTCTGCGTCGAATATGTGTCCTGAGATCCAGGGAGAAATGAAATCGCTTTGTGCTTACTTTGTATATAATTTGAGTTCTCTGCTTCATAAGGGCTTGGAGAAAAGCTGCTTATTTTAAGTGAATTAGCCTGTATGAGATTCTGCGTTTCTTCAGTTGTCGAAGGACTCTCTTTCTGCGGATCAATCTGCTGAAACATTGGCTTGATCGATATTTTATAAGCAACGGGTTTTTCCACTGGATACAATAGCGGTTTTTCGATTGGTATGAACAGGGTATGGTCTATCGTATGGGATTTTGACCTGAATTGGATTCGTTTTTCAACTGGGTATGGAATTTTCTTTTCAAAGTAAACTGGAATGGTTTAGAAATATGAACTGGGAAAGGTTATCGATAGGAACTTTTACTGGTACTGGAATATGTTTTTCAATCGTGTAGGGATGTGGCAGGTACTTTGATAGGGTATGGAATCGGCTTGTTCACTTGCACTAAATATGGTTTGGGTACGTAGACTGCGTAGGGTCTTCTTACTGGCATTGAAAGATAAGGGACTTTCTTTTCTACAGTAACGGCATAGGGCATAGGCACTTTTTTGGTCACAATGTATGTCTTGACGTTTTCTTGCGGTTTGGCTTCCGGTTTTTGTTCAGCGAATTCCGAGTAGCTGCTGAGGCCATCTCTGCTGACTCCATGAAACGAACTCGTAGGGTGTTCTCTCCCGAACAAAAACGACGAAAATCAACACAAAAAACACCTTAACATTTCGAAACTCACATAAGGAATGACCGTGAAAGAAACTTGGATGCCCCTTTTGTAACGCACGCTCTCCTTAATCGTTCCGTTGGACGGAGTGAAAAGCGAGCGCGATGAAAGTAGACGTTTTAAACGCTTCATCTCCCATCGAGAATATGAACGATCATCATTACCATAGTAACAGCGTAGAGATAGCGTGTACACTTTTTTTTTATGAATATGCGCCTAACGAGCTGAACTTCTACAATACGTTGATCTAATTCACTAGCAAAAATCCCGGAATCACACTCGGATTTCATTTCACAATATCCTCGAGCATGAAAAAACCCACTTCATGCCAATTACAGCTTCGCATTCAAACAATCAAAAACCAATTATTCCACTATTTTAAATTACAGAATTTAAATGTTTCTTTTCCCTTAATTTTTAATTTTTTTTAAATTGGAAAAGCGTTTTATTTCCGTTTTACGCCCTGACAAAGCCGTAAAGAAAGCGTCGAAGGCATCGACCGTCCCTGGACTTCCTGAATTAAAATCACGCTCATTGTCATACAGTTAGATTTCGCTAATGACGTGCTACACAAGATAGTTTTCATATACATTTTAAGTTATTTACAAGGCAAAAGCAGTTACTCTTCGCGAAGAAAATTATGCGTTTTATGCCAATTTGTGAAGTTATGATAGTGAGAGCTCGAGGAGCCTCCGGAGGGCGTCTATTCACTCTAATTGGAAAAAGCAGTAGCATATAAGACTCAAGTTCAACTCATCGGATAGGCAAGTAACTTTTTTTTGTCCAAAAAATTCCATTTTACAAGATTTTTTCATTTTTATGATTTTTGGGCAAAATCGTTTGTCCCGAGGCTTTCTTGGTTTATTTTTTTAACTTCCTTAAAGAAGTTATTGTGATACCCTCTAAGTTGGGTTTTTGGGGAAGGGTCTTCAGACCCGGAGGGTAAATCGAATATTGATCTTTACCGATCTCAACTTTGTTGGGCCGGCCCGTCCGTCCGGCATTTCCGGAACACTTTACGGCCACAGTTTTCATCCGATTTTCACCAAATTTTCACCAATTACTCCTTATTTTTAAGATTTTTATAAAAAAATTGCCACTTTTTATTATTATTTTTTTTTAGTAGGGAGAAATTTCATACTTCTACCCATTACGAGAGGCACATCCCTAGGCCAAAGAGCCCATTATTCTACCTTGACACTTAAAAAATTTTCGAAAAAAAGAACTTAAAATTTTAAAAAAACCCGGAAAATTTTCGAAAAAAAAACTTAGAAAATTTTTGACAAAAAAACTTTGTAAATTTTTTGAAAAAAAATTTCAAAATTTTTCGAAAAAAAAACTCGGAAAATTAAAAAAAAACTCGGAAAATTAAAAAAAAAATTTCCCCCTTCCTTATTCTTCCCTCCTTTATACTTTCCCTCCCTCCGTTATACTTTCGTTCCCTTATTCTTCCCCCTCCGTGAAACTTGCCCCTCTGTATACTTCCCCTTCGTTTACGTTCCCTCCGTTATACTTCCCCATCTATATACTTCCCCGCCTATACGAGGTCTGATCAAAAGTTCCAGGACTTTTGAATTTGCGCGCGAACGGAGGGTCGCAGAAACCCCCAATGGTCTCATATGTTAGCTTTACTCTTCCTGAGTCACGTGGAATTTGGTTGATTGCTGTAACCTTCTTAGTTCTCGAGTTATCGCATTTTTAGTGAAGCGAGATTTTCGTCCTCGGCGATTTTGACGATGAAGCGCGAAAGAGGAGCAGCGCGTGTTTGTGAATTTTCGGGAAATCTTTCTCGGAAACGATCAAACTTTGACCGAGGCTTACGGGGATGAAACCATGGGTCGTTCAAGGTGTTTTGAGTGGTACCAGCGATTCAAACATGCCTTGTTTGAATCGGACATCCTGCCTGGATGTCCGTCGAAGATGACGCCCGTTCCGGGGACCCTCAGCGTCTTGAGGACGCTTGTGGCCCAAGTGAACGCCCTGGTTCGTTCAAACCACCGTCTGACGATCTTGAAATGGCTGATGAGTGTCGGATATCCTACGGATCATGCCAGGAAATTTTGACCCAGAAAGTGGGGATGAGAAGGGTCGCAGCGAAGTTCGTCCCGAGGCTCATGTCGGACGACAAAAAACACACCGTGTTGCAGTTTGCCGGGAGCTTCTGGAAATGGCCAATTCCCATGAAAACTTCATGAAACCTATCATAACCGGTGATGAAATGGGTTTATGGTTATGACGTTGAAACCAAGGTGCAATCACTTTTTGTCATCGGTTATCGCCAAAATCGCCAAAATCACCGCGGACGAAAATCTCGCTTCACTCGAGAACTAAGAAGGTTACAGCCTCCGTGAAACTTCCCCCTCCGTGAAATTCCCCTCGTTATACTTCCCCTTACTACCCCTACCCCTCCGTTTTATGTTCCCTCCGTTATACTTCCCCCTCCTATATACTTCCCCTTCCCATATTTAACTTCCTTAAAGAAGTTAGGTGATACCCTAACGTCGGTTTTTGGGGAAGGGACTTCCAGACCGGAGGGTCAAATCGATATTGATCTTTACGATCTCAACTTTGTCTGTGGTTCCGGCCGGCCGCGGCCGTCCCGGCTACAGTTTTCAACCGATTTTCACAGATTTTCACCAAATTTTCTTTAGTCGGTGAAAAGAAACTAACGAGGGCGATTTTTGAATTTCTGATTTGATATGTCTGATTGAAATTTTTAAATTCGCTGCGGCCTATTTCACTAATTTTTACTTTAATCACCCATTTTTTGGGTTACGAGGAATTTTTTCTGCGTTTTAGGCCCAGGGGAAAAAAAGAGAAAAAAAACTCGACTTTTGGTTGTTTTATCGATTTTTAGTCAATTTAATCCTTTTTAATCAATTTTCCAATTTTTTTTCCTTCTTAGTTATTGCACTTTTTTTTCTAACTAATTCTTGTAATTACTGGATTTTTGGATGTTTGTGTTTTTGTGCAAAAGAAGCCTTTTTTTTCTCAATTTTTCGATTTTTTTGACCAAAAGAAAATTTGTCACAGTTTTTTCTTGTGACTAATAAAATAGGCTTCTTCGATAGAGTTCATCGTGACTTTCTTAGGAGAGAAGACGTTTTTTCTCTTTCGTGATGATCCGACCCAGTTGTTCTCCTCTGTAGGTATTTTGCATATAAATGAAGTCCATTTAAAATATTCACTTTCTACCAAAAGAGGCTTTACTGCAGATCCATTAAAGGGTCGGCCAATCTTCTAGGTGCATTCATCCTTCTGCAAGGATTTCTCATTTAAAAAAGAAATAATTGTATTATTTCTTGCTATTTTGTATTCTGGAGTAATTTAATTCATGGGAGGAAAGAAAAGCGACCACGACGTGTCAAATTGGCTGACGGGGATAAAGAAAGGTTTTTTCACTGTTTGTATTTGACATTCCCCTCTTTATTCGAGTTACATCACACTATTTCCATAGAGCACGAGAACAAACTGGCGCAATCCTTTGTATCCAATCTGTATTGAGAACTCTTTCGTCAATATTAGTTACCATTATTAATCTCTCAAAATAATTTTTTCGACTTCTCGCAATCTTGATTTTCTCAAAATATGTTGGTAAACATGTCATCGGATTCTTAAATGTTTCGTAAACGAAGGCAAAAAAAAAATAACTGGAGCTCTTACCAAATTAAGTCGAGTGAAGGGGAATATCTTAACGTAACTTTAATATTGGATTTTAAAAAGGTACAAAGCTGGTTTTGACGAGAACGAAATGAGAACTTTTTAAAATTCTTTAAAGATAATGTCACGTCTTCATGTGAGGCTTTTCTTAAAAAACTGTCTAAAAAAAAGGAAAATAAAAATAAGAGTTTAATCTTATTTCAGATATGATTACGTATGCCTAAAATGTGGAAAACTTTCTCCGTAATGCTCTCTCCAAAGTAGCGAAAACGATTACCCGAATAATAAAAACTAATTATTACTTTTATACGAGAAATGATCTATTATCAGAAAGCTGACCATAAAAGAATGGAGTAAAATCATCATAAAAAAAGATATGGGAATAAAATAACGTGATTAAATCCCTAAGTATTGAAGACAAAACAGACGAAAGTTAAGGCGAAAGAAAACAGGGAAAAAAGCACTAATTAAATTCAATTCAGGGATTTAAATTGTATTGCAAAACAAATTTGGAAATTAGGAGATTTTAACATTTTTTGATCGCTTGAATCAATTAATTTGAGAGTCGACGTATTAGGGAAAATCGAAACTTTTCTCGAAATTATTCCAAAAGTACTGGTCTGGAGTGGCCCCGACGGGAACTTCCTTAAAGAGAAGTAACAATATAGGAGGGGAATTATAACGGAGGGGAAGTATATGGGAGGGGAAGTATAACGGAGGGGGAAGTATAACGGAGGGGAAGTATAACGGAGGGGGAAGTATAACGGAGTGGGAAGTATAACGGAGGGGGAAGTATAACGGAGTGGGAAGTATAACGGAGGGGGAAGTATAACGGAGTGGGAATAACGGAGTAGGAAGTATAAAGGAAGGGGATGTAGTAGGGAGGGAAAGTATAAAATTTTCCGGGTTTTCCTTTTTTTTTTTTTTTTCGAAAAATTTTTCCGGGTTTTCCTTTTTTTTTTTTCTCGAAAAATTTTCCGGGTTTTCCTTTTTTTTTTTTTTTTTTTTTTTTTTTTTTTCGAAAAATTTTTCAAGTTTTTTTTTTTCGAAAAATTTTCCGGGTTTTCCTTTTTTTTTTTTTTTTTTCGAAAAATTTGAAAAATTTCAAAGTTCTTTTTTTTTTTTTTCGAAAAATTTTCCGGGTTTTCCTTTTTTTTTTTCGAAAATTTTCAAAGTTTTTTTTTCGAAAAATTTTCCGGGTTTTCTTTTTTTTTCGAAAAATTTTCCGGGTTTCCTTTTTTTTTTTTTCGAAAAATTTTCTAAGTTCTTTTTTCGAAAATTTTCTAAGTTTTTTTTGTAAAAAAAAAATTTTTTTTTTCGAAAAATTTTCCGGGTTTTTCTTTCTTTTTTTTTCTTTTTTTTTTTTTTTTTTGAAAAATTTCTAAGTTTTTTTTTCAAGTGTCAAGGTAGAAATAATGGGCTCTTTGGCCTAGGGATGTGCCTCTCGTAAAGGGTAGAAGTACGAAATTTCTCCCTACTAAAAAAAAATTAAAAGTGGCAATTTTTTTGCACCAAAAATTCTTAAAAAATATAAGGAGAATTGGTGACGATTAACGGTTCGGCCGCAGCGAATTTTTAAAATTTCAAACAGACATATCTCCGCCATTTTTTCGAAATTCAAAAATCGCCCTCGTTATTCTTCTTCACCGCTAAAAAAATTTGGTGAAAATCGGTTGAAAACTGTGGCCGTAAAGTGTTCCGGAAAAAATGCTACGGCCGGCCGGCACCACAGACAAAGTTGAGATCGGTAAAGATTAATATTCGATTTGAATCTCCGGGGTCTGGAAGACCCTTTCCCAAAAACCCGACGTTGAGGGTATCACAATAACTTCTTTAAGGATGTTAATAGTCGAAATCTTAAAAAAATTTTAGAAGATCGGAAGAAAACGTTTAAGCAAGATTGGCAAAACGAAAAATCTGCAAAATCCATTTCTGGGCTAATTTAGTTTTTCTGGTAATTTTTGCTAAATTACCAAATTCAATAATGTAGGACTAGCATTAGAATATCGTGAGAAATACCAAAAATTTTGTAAAATGGGGATTTTGGGCCCAAAAAAATGCCTTTTTATTATCCCAATTTCTTTAAAAAAATAAACCTTTGCGTAACATCCTTGAGGAATATTTGAAGAAAAATTTGCATACCGTCTCATTAGTTTAGAGGATAATTTATGTTGGAAGAGGGGACAAAATTAGATTTCTGAAGACTGATGTAAAGGGATTTTACAATAAAAACTTCTCTTTAAAAGCAGCAATTATTTTAAATATTCTAATTGTTTAATTTTATTAACTTTTTACATCAAATTATGGCGTGTCATGCTAATTCACCTTGATCCCTTTGTCGACAATCAACGTGACTCCCATAATAAAGAGAATTCCGCGGAAAAAAAAATTCAATAATTACTCGCTTTTATCTGAAAGAAGACCACCATTGAATTTTTTATGTCACTTTGATTTTTTAATTAAATATTAGGAAGGATTCTGATGAATGTGGAAGTCGATAACGTAATAAAGAAATAAAGGTAAAGGGCCCAATTATCTGGATTAAAATAATTCTTGTATTACGCACATGCAGTTCCTTTCTTCCGACGACCGCCTTTCGTCCTGAAAAACGCGTTTTCTGGTCAGGCCTCCTCATCAACTGGATTTTATAATTTCCTCTTCCCCTCGGGGGCTCGTTTCGCCTCCTTTTACGTAACTACACATTTCAATCATTTATTTTCTTAATTGATTCTCACTAATAAAAGTACTTGTTTAATGAGCTTCCAACGAAATTTTCCTTAAAGAGAAGTAACAATATAGGAAGGGGAAGTATAACGGAGGGGACGTACAACGGAGGGGGAAGTATAAGTCAGGGGAAGTAAAACAGAGAGGAAGTATAGGGGAACGAAAGTATAACGAAGGGATGTATCAGGTGTACAAAATGAAACTCGGCTAAAATCTACAAAATTCAAATTTACCCTGTGGCTGAGTTTCATTTGTACACCTAATAAATAAAACTTGTTGGAAATTTAATTCTCTATAAATTTGCACTAATTATTTTTTTCTAGGAGCACCATTTTCGGAAAATAATTTTTTTTTAAAATAAATTTATCTTGAAAACAGTGCGTCCTAGAGAAAAATGAAAGAATAAAAATTAAAGAGAATTAAATTTCCAACAGATTTTACTTAGTGCATTTTTCAATATCTGTAACGGTTTACGATTTACAAGCCTTTAAAAATTAACCTTCTTAATGGTTATACTTCAATAACCTTCTTACACGGAGAAGGTCAACTTTTGATGGACTTTAACGCCTAAAATGTTCAAAGTTTTGAAAAAATGAACTACTAGGTGTACAAAATGAAACTCGGCTAAAATCTACAAAATTCAAATTTACCCAGTGGCTGAGTTTCATTTTGTACACCAATATAAGGGAGAGAAAGTATAAGGGAGGGGAAGTATAAGGAAGGGAAAGTATAATGGAGGGGAAGTATAACGGAGAGGGAAGTTTTTTTTTTTTTGTTCGAAAAATTTTCCAAGTTTTCTTTTTTTCGAAAAATTTTCCAAGCTTTTTTTTTAAATTTTCCGAGTTTTCTTTTTTTTCGAAAAATTTTCCGGGTTTTCTTTTTTAAATTTGCGCTTTTTTTTTTGAAAAATTTTTAAGTATTTTTTTTTTTAAGTGTCAAGGTAGAAATAATGGGCTCTTTGGCCTAGGGATGTGCCTCTCGTAATGCGTAGAAGTATGAAATTTCTCCCTACTAAAAAAATAATAATTAAAAAAAATTTTGAAAAAAAAAAACTTCCCCCTTCATTACTTTCCCCCTCCCATAAGTTCAATATGGTAGGGAGAGTTATTTGAATTATTCAAGAACGCCAATTTATTTATTTAAAAAAATTAATTAGATTAAATTTTTAATTAAAATTGAATTCACTCTATTAATTAGCTTCACTTATGCCCCCAGAGAAGTTTCCATAATTCCTTCAGGTTATTAAACTCGCAATTTCGATTTCCAGGCTTTTTTTTTTTAATGTGACAATATTTTATTTTAAATCGTCAATTCCTTTAATGAAGCGGAATCAAGGCTTTTATTTTGTTTTTTAGAATAGAAAAAAAACTTTTTCTTCTTGTCGTTACGGAAAAATTGAATTGTTGCATAATTTTTACCGTCACGTTTATACGGAGGATGAAATGGTCAAAAATGACTAGGAAGAGATTACGAAAAATGAATCAGTAATAAACGTCAAGGAGATTTGAAGAAAATTACACAACCGCAAAAAAAAAAAAAAAATTTTCCTTTTTATATCTTCAAAAATGTTTTTAAAATATGTTTGATTGTTTAATTATTAACGTGTTAATTAAATTTAATTAAAGGCAGTTGAGCGTAATTAATGTTGGAAGTAATAACTAATTGTATTGAGGTGCTTTCGCTTTTGTCGATCACTAATAGACTCCCAATTAAATTCAAAGATAAAAGGCCATATCGGAATAAATTAATAAAAATTAAAATTAGTTTTATTTATTATAAGAAACTTTAAAAATTTAATAAATTTGGTTTATTGGATTAAAATGTATTTAGGTGGAAAAACGTTTTTGAAGGGGGAAAACAAAGAGAAAATGATGGCTGTCACTAATTTAAGTTGGCAAACTGAGTAGGCTTCTCGCGGATGGAGGGTGCAATCTATTTCAAACAGGAATCCTTCCGTCGGAATAATAATTGTACCTTTTGTTTAAGGGCTTCATGCAAGAAGCTTTATTACGCCACCGAAAATTTAGGGTCGTGTAAATAACATAACAAAAATGACTTTTTCTTAAGTTAAGCCTTAAAAAATTTAAATATTTTGAGTTAAGATTTCAAAAAGAAAAGCTGACTGACTATTGTGGTAAAATTACAATAAGAAAGGGGAGCCTGAATGTAGGCATTTTTAAATTCCTTAAAGAAGTTATGTTATATTGATCTTTCCGATTTTCACCAAATTTTCACCAAATACTCCTTATATTTTTTAAGAATTTTTGGTGTAATAATAACTTTTTTTTTTAGTAGGGAGAAATTTGATACTTCCACCGTTTGCGAGAGAGGCATCCTTTGGGCAGAAAGTCCATTACACTATACAGGGTGTCCGGAAACACATGGCAAGCGTCTGGGAGAGCGTTAAAAAGTGGTTTTACGAAAAAAAGTTAAATGTAAACCCCCCTTAATTTAATCAAAGAATTTGATGGTGTAGTTTAAAATGCCTGGATATACAGGGTGTCCCAGACACAACCTAACTTCGTTATTTAAATGAGAACCCCTATTTTTTATTTCAGATTCGTAATCTACGCAAAATTTCAAGTAGATTTGAGTACTCATATGACGATTTTGGACAACTTTTAAAAAATGTCAAAATTTAGCGTTTTTTGCGCTAAAATCCGTTAAAATTGACCTAGGAGACTCTTTTTTTTTAATTCCACTTATTTTTTCCCGAAGAATCCAACTGTCTCAAATTTGAGCATCTTCGCATTCTGCATCACGAGATTTCGTCGCTAATGGCCTTTTTTCAAGTTAACCAAATTCCATTCAAGAATGGAAATTAGCGATTGTTGACGGAATTTTTTTTTGCATAACACAAAAGACGCTAGCTCTTTTGTTGTCAAAAAAAATTCCTTTCAACAAGTGCTAATTTTCATTTTGAACTAAATTTGGGTTCTAACTTGAAAAAAGGCCATTAGCGACGAAATCTCGTGATGCAGAATGCGAAGATGCTCAAATTTGAGACAGTTGGATTCTTCGGGAAAAATAAGTGGAATTAAAAAAAAACGAGTCTCCTAGGTCAATTTTAACGGATTTTAGCGCAAAAAACGCTAAATTTTGACATTTTTTAAAGTTGTCCAAAATCGTCATATGAGTACTCAAATCTACTTGAAATTTTGCGTAGATTACGAATCTGAAATAAAAATAGGGGTTCTCATTTGAAATAACGAAGTTAGGTTGTGTCTGGGACACCCTGTATATCCAGGCGGATTTTAAACTACACCATCAAATTCTTTGATTTAAATTAAGGGGGGTTTACATTTAACTTTTTTTCGTAAAACCACTTTTTAACGCTCTCCCAGACGCTTGCCATGTGTTTCCGGACACCCTGTATACCTTGATTCATAAAAATATGTTTGGAAAAAAAACTTAAAAAAAAATTTTTTTGAAAAAAATTAAAAACCTATATAAATTTTCGAAAAAAAAACCTCACCCTCCGTTGTACTTCCCCTCCTTTGTACTTCCCCCTCCGTTTACTTTCTCCGTTATACGTCCTCGCCGTTACACTTCCCCCTCCGTTATACTTCCCCTCTTTAATACTTCCCCCTCCTGTATTTTACTTCTTTATTTTCTAAATCATGAAAGTTGTTCAAATCATACAGTTAATAATTTATTTGAGGAAGAAGGGGGGAGAAAACGCCCGAATATTCCTAGAAAATGGATCTTACAGCCAATAGATATGGAAAACGCACTAAAATGCGGTTGTTTTTCGGCCGGAAAACTAAAGAAAACCATTTAAAATCCCTAAAAAGGTTTTTCTTGGCAAAAAATTAAAAACGAGCAAAAATGCGGTAATGAATGTTAAAGGGTATTTTAAATGAAATAATTTCTTAGGGTCAAAAACTGAAAAAAAATGCTCAAATACCTGTTTTTGGCCAAAAACTGTGGAACTCTCAAAATTTACATGAAAAAGAGACAACTCATAACAAGCGCAACAATGACGCCGTTGAGCGTCCCGCTGTGTGAGCATTTTAAATGATTAAATTTTCTTTTTCCTCGCCTCCTAAGCTAGAAAAACCATAAAACTTACATCATTTCTATCATATCATTTCCTCGAGTGTTTAATTGCCGTGAAAGTCGCCATCGTTGCATACTTTGTCTTATGCACTTCCAATCTCCTTGGGAGGGAAAAGAAAAGCCTAGGTGGGGGGCTTTCACCATATTACATAGGAAAAAGTGGGATGGTAGGACTGTTTATTCAAGATAACCTTCAAAACTTGCGGAGTTTTGAACTTCCAAAACCGGAAGCCCAGAAAAATTGTATTTTTTTATGATAAGGACGAAGGTAACCTTTAAAATCCAATTCTGCTGAAGCTGAAAAATCCATTTGTTACGTTAGACTTTATCGGGTAGAATACATTGTAGATCCTTTATATTACCTTTGTTTTCTTTCAGCGATGGCTTTCGTGTTTGCTCGTATCGGCCTTCTCAACTTCAATATTTTGTCAAAAAATAAAAATTCAGTTGAATTCCTCATCACTTTTGTCGTCTACGGACATCCCTTTGATCTTAACATCAAACGATCTCCAGCCTATTTCCGTTCAATCAATGCTTTTATTTTGAATGCAAACACTATCGATATTGGGAAATTCGATTTCTGCGAAAATAAGTTATACAATGGAAAAATGGATAGCCCATCCCTATTAGAATTTCAACATAATTTTATCAAGATCCTTTTTATTAGTCTCGCTCTAATAAATCGATGTCACGGGCTGAAAATCGAAGTAAAAATACCTTGAAAACTATTATGTAACTAAATTACGTGAGGTTATTTGAGCATGTTTAATGAAGGATTTTAAAATTGGCGGGAGGAGAAATGACTTGAATGGATAGCGCTCCCGGTGACAAGTTTTTAAATGATGGCTTCTCCTTCAACATGAAGAAAAGTTAGATAAACTTTTTTCGAAGGGTTTAGCGGGCGTTTAAAGCTGAGTCCCCCTACTTTTAGTTGTTTTACCCATTAAACCTGTCACTGATTTTCAAATTACAAGCGAGTCGGACGCTTATAATTTTCGCCTCAGTTAGTTTCTATTTCATGGCCCATTAAAAGTTCTCAGAGAGTCTTTAATTTACAGCGTTAACCTTGAAATATGAGTTTATAGAAAGTCGAGATATTATAAAGCATAATTCGTTCGAAAACGGATCCTACGTTTCCTCTTTTATTTTATCATGGCCCTCATTTCGTCACTTTTTGATTATTCAGTTTGGCGGCGAAACAAATTCCTACCGCGGAAATGAGACTCACCGCTGATGGGAAAACTTTTTCAATGTCGGCAATCAAAAAAAATTTTAAAATCTTTTGTTCATGGAAAAAAAACGTTAAAAAAAAGGATAAAAAACGTTTTTGGAATTAATGATGCTCTGATTTTCGTATACGAGTTTGAATCGCTCGTTAAAACATGTAAAAAGTTTCTCGTTTAAAAAATAAATGTTCCAAGTACAAAAAGCCTGAGAAAGGCGTTGTTGAATAAAACGATCATAAAACTGAAATATTATACTCACCTTTTTTACAGTGAGAGGTCGAATAATACGTGTGTGCATTAGAAAATGCTATATTATTAGGATCATAAAGGGTTCTCTTGTAAACATGTTAGATGACATAAAAGGTCACAGCCTACCCATATTTTTTCTTTAAAATCTTATTGTAAACAAATCGCAGATAAAATTTTTGTTTTCGTTCATACCTCCTGGACCC